>JAQJVL010007781.1:0-22333 GCA_035578905.1 Stictocephala bisonia
TATGGTATTTTGAGAATATTTGAAAATTAAGGGCGTCAATGTCAAGTACAAAGTACTGTTCTTTACAAAATATTATCAAGTTACGGCTGTCATCTAACTGTGTTACGAATTATGTATAGAGCGAGAGCGGCAGAAGTTGTGTACTTTTGTTGATAGGCGGGTTCAGGGAAGAGGGGTAGAGGAAAACGTATGTACCACCACTAACATTTCAATTAATAACACGATTAAAATAAATTGGTTTTAACTTATAGTATTCAGCTTATGTTGATACCTACTACCTACTAAGTTTTTAGTACAACATTAGCTATGATACAAACAAAGGGCGGGGGGGGGCAGATATCCCCTAGGTGGCAAAACGTGAAATACGCCACTGGGTGGGGGGGGGCAAATTGTGTCTAGCCCAGGGGCGGCAAATCTTCAAATACGCCTCTGTTACTATTCAATGTTGACATGATCTAATCCAAGATGGCGGACACTGAAGAATAACTAGTGAAGTGCTCCCCTTAATTATTAAGTTTTTAGTAAGTTAAACCAACAAAATACTTTCTAACTACTTACCACATTGACAACATAACTGTAAGTAACAATATACTAAGAAACTTACAAAGAATTATCTACAAGAAAATTTATTTTTCACTAAATAAATGCTACACTTGCCAACACTTTACAACTTCAAAACTAATAAAATAGTACTTTTGAAGAAATTAATTCCTACTACAACAATATTTTCACAACTAAGAAACAAACAATAAAGTGAAAACTAATATAAAAAACCATTTACTTAAAGTTTGTCTGTTCAGAGTTTTATCACTCAATAAAAGACACTCAAGTACAGTGACGTCAAATAATTGCCAACTAGCAAGTGAACACAGTTGCAACATATTAGCTGACAAACAACAAGTGTGACACCAAGCTACCTGACTCATGCTGAGTGAGCATCTGTACCCTGACCTCAGATACGACAACAATACATCTCTGTGATTGTCTCTGGAGATACACTGACAAGTTTTCTTGATTAACAACCAATCAAGTACAATTAATATTAATAATAATTAATATTATATCAATTCAATAAAATATAAATCTACCATAACTCTCATTTAATTTTTGACAATCTCCCTATACAAGAGCAACTTTTCAGTTTTGACTATTCCCCTATATAAGACAATTGGAACCAGTCAAACCAGGCTTAAAAAACTGTCTCTCTTTATAAATCTTGACAATAGGAATCAGTCAAACCAGGCTCAAAAAACTGTCTACACTCAAAATTTCATAACCCCAGTGAACCAGTCAAACACTGTAAGACAAAAAACTGTCCTTCTTTATTTAAAACTTAATAACTCCAGTCAACCAGCCAAAATTTTATAGCTGTTTATTTTATTTATATTATGACTCATAATAAGTCTCAATATTCTGAAGGGGATTTTGTTTTTGCTAAATTGAGAGGATATCGACACTGGCCAGGAAAGATAACTGGTATCCTTTACCCGACAAACAAAAAAAGCATTAGATATAACATCTCTTTTTTTGGGGACAATACAGAGATGGATGTCAAGGACTCCAATGTTTTTCTCTTACAAAGATAATGCTCACAAATTTGGTATACCTTTAACAAACAATTGTATTAACAAAACGTTTAACAAGGCTCTAAGTGAGGCGGCAAGTGCTTTTAAAGCTGCAACTGCAGACAAAGATGCTTTAGAACTCCAGAAACAAATCTTAGAAATATATGTTCAGAACAAGCTTCAATAACCATGGAAAATAATAGTGTGAATCACTATAATGTACCAGACCTTCACAACACAATTGAAGACATAGAAGAAATAATATCAAGCATGCCCGAGACTGACATCGAGACATCAATCACATTAGCAGCGAGGCCGGGACCGTTCTTCTAGCTGAAAATAATAAACTTAAGCAGGAAGTTCATAGCCTAACACTAACTAACTCTAAGCTTGCGCAGATGATCTCTGAACAAAATAATTTTGACGAAGGGAAGCATCGAGTAACAATTGAAGACTTTGAAAATAAAAACTTGACGCTAACTAATAGAGTTGAAACACTAGTTGAGACCATTGAACAACTTGAAAAACAACTGGTTAAAGAAAGAGAGCTAAGGGATGAGCTGACCACTATTTTTGAAATCCATGACAAAAGTCAAATAGATATCATTAAAAAATATGAACACATAATGAATGAACAAGCGAATGACATAGCCGCCCTCAAAAGACATAAGATAATCCAAACTGAAGATAATATCAAAGAGTTTTCGCATTGTGGAACACAAACTGACACCCAAATTAGGTCAAGTGTCCCTAATATTATTTCACAACTGTCCCCAAACACTTACCTTTTGGAAGAACTAACTCGATTAAAACTAAGACAAGATAAACTGGAAAGTCTGCTTAAGGACAGGGAATCAAAACCACAATTTCAATGTCATGAGAATCTTAAAAACAATATTGATAAACCCAAGCTAATGACAAAAGTAGGGAAAGGAGGTAATGCACAAAATTTTTCAGCGTCTCACTTAAAGCTTCCAAATACAGAGAAAAATACCAAATTAGGTCCATAGAGACACCTAAAAAAGTTTCACAGGCTGGGCCAATCATTAATCTGAAGACTAAACACCAAAAAACAGCTTCAGCCACACACACTTAGCCTATAAGACAAATACTTTCATGGAATCCGGACCCATGGAACTGACCAGTAAGGATGGCCAAAGATTCCTTACGATTAAAATCCCCTCTGAATGCAATAAAGCGTCCTGCTGATCAAGGCCTTGATGATTTCTACGATCAATACATAGAATTTTTTATTAATCTCAACAAAGGGCAGCAGACTATGAAGACATTCTCAATAGAAATCAATTCACCAAATGAAAACATGAATGAATCCACTACAGGAAAAATCATTTTTCAACATCATAAAGAAACTCATACCTACATAGATGAGCCGATTTTGACTTCAACAACACCTGAAAATCAAACTCTAGAAACTGGGGAACATTTTTTATCGACAGCCCAAAAGAAAAAGGGAAAATTAAAAATAGTAGCCAAGGATCAAAATTCACAGTATATCACCAAAATATCGACAGAATAAGCAACAAAGTAGATCGGCTAAACCATTACCTCCACCTTACCCAACCTGATTTAGTTGTTCTCTCAGAACATGGCCTAGATCCCTTAACAATTAAAAATGTTAGATTAATAGACTATTCTCTGATATCTGAGTATAGCAGACAAAACTACAAAAAAGGGGGTGTTGCCATTTTCAAGAGTAACAACATTGGTTTATGAAGTGGAATGTGTCCCCCTCAACAGCGAGGAACTTATATGTGAAATGACAGCCGTTAAGGTCCATATAAGTAGGAAAAGAGATATTTTTATTATTGGACTATATAGACCGCCTCTTGCTTCCTTGGACCAACCCACTAGATCTACTTGCCAGAAATCTGGAGTCTCTCCCCAACAAAGACATATGCATCTTAGGTGATATAAATATAAATAGACTTGTAGCCTCAAATGAAAACAACAAACTAAATGAACTTCTGTCCCAATTCAATATTTCGAGGAGTCCGTTGCCTGCCACTAGAATAACTGCCAATAGTGCCACATCCATTGATATAATTTGCACCAACATGTGCCCAAATACAATTTCGTATCAACTAGTGGAAGTGGGCTATCAGACCATAGAGGCCAACTATGCAGCATGGGAGTGTCCTTGAAAAAAGGAACTCAATCCTTTTCTTTCCGTAGGGCACTAAACAGCAACAATCTCTTAGCTCTTAATGACCTTCTTAACATTCAGTCTTGGGACAGAGTTTATCAAGCTACAGATATAGAAGACGCCTACTCAAACCTAATTGGAATTTTTGTGACAGCTCTTGATATTACGTGCCCACTCACAAAAACAAGGAACAGGAAAAATCATTTTAAACCTAGAATGACCTTCAGTCCCGAACTTGCTGAACTTCGGACATCTTTTCTCCAAGCCAAGGAACAGTACAACAACAGTGGAACAGCTGAGGATAAAATCATTACCAGCCAAAAAAAGAAGTCATATGACCTAAAACTTCAGGAATTAAGAAAAGAGGCCACCCAACAACACATAATTGACTCAAACAACAAGAGTAGAGCTATATGGCAAATAATTAACAGTGAGAGGTCATCAAAGAAGGCAGAATCAGAGACAGTCTGGAGACTGGACACCCCGGATGGAACAGTCGAAGATTTATCAAGTATTGCAGAACATTTCAACTTCTATTTTAACACAATAGCTGACAACACTCTGCAGAGAAACAACTTACAGACTGTTCAACCTTATGACATAGCTGACAATTTTCAAGGGGAAGAACTTTTAAACTTTAAAACTAACGTCTACCAAAGAAGTGTTAACTATTATTGAATCCATGAAGTCCTCCTCATCTACTGGAATTGATGGCATCTCTTCAAAATTGATTAAGCTCTGTAAAGAAAAAACTATGCCAGCCCTTGACTAATGTAATTAATAGATCCTTAGCACTAGGGGTTTTCCCCTCACAATTAAAATTGTCTAAAATTTACCCCTTCATAAGCAAGGTTGTAAAACGGACATAAAAAATTTTAGGCCAATCTCCTTAATCCCCACCATATCAAAGATCATAGAAAAAATTATCCTATTGCGTCTTTTTGACCACTTGACTTCCAATAATCTATTGCCCAAAGGACAACATGGCTTTATACCTGGCAAATCAACTAGTACTGCGCTTTCTGAATTGGTTTGAATACATAATAGACAAACTTGAAGATGGATGCTCCATATCAAATGTTTTTTAGACCTCAGTAAGGCCTTCGATTGCCTATCACACAACATGATAATTTCTAAAATAAGGGCTTTAGGGGTAAAAAGTACAGCGATCAAGTGGTTTGAAAGCTATCTTACAGGACGGAAACAAATCGTTGAACTGAAACAAGTACACAACGGGGTCTCGGAGGTGAAGGTTTCCACCGAAAAATTAATTACTAGAGGTGTTCCACAAGGATCAGTGTTGGGACCTGTCCTATTCATTCCTATTCACAGGAGACATACAAAATTATCTGAAAGACTTCTGCCACTCTATCCTGTACGCCGATGACACTGTCCTTATAACTAGCAGCAACAATAAAGAGGCACTAGAAATTTCCACCTTTATCTCTGTGAATGTAGCCCAACAGTATTGCCTTGGAAATGACTTGGTTTTCAACCCCTCAAAAACCAAGCTTCTTAATTTCGGGAGACTCAAAGACGACATCTCAGAACCTCCAGACCTAGAAAGAGTAGAGGAAACTAAATACCTGGGCCTGATTCTTGATCAACAACTATCATGGAACAGCCACATTGATATCCTGTGTTCTAAGCTCAGCACTGCTCTCTTTGCACTAAGAAGAGTCAAAGCCACTGCATCACCAAATATTTTGAAAACAGCCTATTACGCCCTTTTTGAGACCCACATAAGATATGGTATCACATTGTGGGGAGGATCGTCCAACAGCAATCTAAATCGAGTCCTGGTTCTTCAAAAGAAGGCAGTACGGCTCATGGCCAACCTCACTCCACGTGAAAGTTGCAGAGAGGCTTTCAAGAACCTGCAGATACTGACTGTTGGCTCAATTTACATAATTGATGTTATATCTTATGCATTAAAGCAGGACCTAATTCGAAATGAATCAAAACTCACCATTTCACTAGGCAAGCCAGGATTACCATCTTCCTGCACACAGATCTGCACTCTTCACAAAGAAGCCTTCTTACGTCGGAGCAAGACTCTTCAATAAGCTGCCACAAGATTTTAAGAACTGTACAATACCAAAATTGAAAAAGAAGCTGCAAACTGGTTTTTGGCTACACCCATTTATCGACTAGAAGAATTTTTTGAATCCTTTTAAGTTATTTTACATTGTATTTGACGCATTTACCTGTTCTTTAAGATCATGGAAATAAAGTCTATTGTCTATTGTCTATTGTCTATTGTACAATAAATTTAGCAACGTAACTTCTGCTCCACTCCCGTGACATAGCAAGGAGGAATAAGTTAACATAAAACTGCAACTTTAGACCTAGCAGTTATAAAAGCTTGATTTCTTTTTAGAAATCTTAACAGCTCAATCGATCACTATTTTATTTCTATTGATAAGGCAATCGATTGAGGAATGAAAAATCATCTTTATTAGACTAATTAATTTTTGTTAATTATTATTATTGTAACTGTAATTGTCATAATTAATTAATAAAAATTCTTTAAATAAAAGTTTTTGATTCCAAATTTTTTTTCCCTTTTATAACCACTTTCAAATTTTTTTTTGCAAAAAATTTTCTGAAATGGAAGGGGGAAAACCTAAAAAATGCAGAAAGTTTGAGGCACAGACCTTTTAGAGTGTCAGAAAATTTGGGAAAGCATTTCAAAAAGGGGAAATTTAGGGGTCACATCTAAGACTTAAGGCTATCTTGCTAAGTTTACAGACCGTAAAGATGGAGAAAAAAATGCTTCTGATAAAGGTCAAAAATCCTGTAAAAGTATTTTAAAAACCCAAAAGGGGCGACTTGTTCTTTATAAGTTATTTAAAAAACTATTAAAAATGTTTTTGGGCCCAATTTTTTTTTAAATTCCCCCGGGAAAAAACATTTTAATTTGAAGAGATTTGTCTTTTGGGGTGTTTTGAAGCTTTTAAAAAATTGTTGAAAAAATATTGAAGGAACATATAAAGCGGGTTTTGGTTAACGGTTGGAAAAAAAAAGACGGAAGTGTATTTTCCTATTTTTTATCATTTTTTTAAATGGGTGGAAAATATTCCCAAATCTTTTAAATTTACTAGAGAAAACTACCGTTATAAACCCAGAAATATCGGCAAAAAAAACAACTTTTGCCATTCATCCCAGTACAAAATGACTTAGTTTTTTTTAAAAAGGGTTTTTTGGTTAATCGAAAAAGGCTCGGTTGTCAAATGGTTTAAAAAGTTGCCCTCTTCCTGTGGCTGGGAAACGGCTGTGCTTAATTTTCGAATGAAATGGACACAAAAAGTTTACAGGTGCATGGGAAAACTAATGCATTTAAAGGGTATTAAGTTTTTCCCCCCCCCATTTTCTTAGCAAAATTCTACTACTAAAAACAATAAAAAAAATTTTTCCATATAAAATAGGCCCAAAAAAAACGCTTCGTTAGCGATTACACCCATCAAAATTTTTTTCGCCCCAGGTTTCAGGGGAAAAAAAAATTGAAATAATATTGTAAAAAAACTTATGGAAAGGAATATTAGGATTAAAATTCCCCATGATTTCATATGTATTTTAAACCAGGGAAAAGCTAAAAAAATAGGTTTGAAAACTGTCCCTTAAGTAGTTTTTTTAAAAGTAACCCGGGGTTTTAAAAATTGGATTTTTAGGACAAAAAATTCATTTTTTCTCAGTTTAGTGTACGAAACTTTTTTAAAATTGGGTTTAAAAAGGGCACACAACTTTTCGTACATTATTTTTTTAAAATTTAATTCTGATAGTTGATATAATTTTTGTGAAAAAAAATACTAAAAGAAAAAAGAAAAAAAACCAAAATTTTAAAAAATTAAATACATTTTTAATGCAAAAAAAATTTACTTTTAAAATTAAACAAAATCATTGTTTTGGTCTAACAAATGCAATTATTATTATAATTTTTATTAAGAATAAAAAAGAGTAAAAAATAAATGATAAACCCAAAAAAAAATAAACAATAAACATTGTCCAGATCATTTTAAAACCCAAAATAACAAAGTAATTTTTTGTACGAAAAACCCTTTTTTTTCAATTTGTTTTTTTTTTTTTCCTAATTGGTAACCTTTGAACAAACACTGACAACAAATTATTTCCTGACCCGGGTTTGTACAAAAACCTTTTTCATTACAGTTTAAACGTAACTGTATATTTTTTTTGCAAGTTACAAAAGCTATTTTTTAGGAAGTGCATTTTTCCAATAATAATTGTTTTTTTCGAGTTGTCTTTTGGGGTTTTTTTGGTCAGTGAAAAAAATCCCTTTTAAAACGTTTTTTCATGGGAAAAATATGCTAAATGGTTTTTTTTTTGGGGGTTTATTGAAATTGGTAATGCAAAAGTGCTAGAATAAAATATGAACAAACTTTTCCCCAAATAGGGGGTTTCCCAAAATTCCCAAAAAACAATACGTGAAACTTTCCTAAACTCTTGGGGGTTTACAGGACCCACTCCCAAAAGTTTTCCCGTCCCAAAATTATAAAAGTTTTTTCCCAACTGATGAAAATAACATTATTAAGGGTTTTTCCCCGGGAAGTCCAGGTGAAAGGGAAAAGGGGGCACCCTCTCTAGGGGGAAATAGGATTTTCACAGTCAACGGGTTTGGAGACACTAAAGCGACATCAATTTCATCCTTTCATAAAAAAAAGGGTTTCAACACCCTACACCCGGGGGGAATGGCCCCCCTTCGCTTGGATTTTGCTACTTTTTTAAATTTTAATAAACCCAAATTTTAAAAGCGTTTTCCTAATTTACTGATAAAGCACAGTTCCCGGGGGATGGGGTCAACACTTGCACAAAAAAGCACTCAGGGGCCCTCAAGAAAATCCTCATGGGGTAAAGAACAAAACCCTTTCAACTCCCGATTTAGAGTCAATGTTTAGTGGGGTCTTATACACAATTGGCTGATTGGACCATTCTTTACTACCTGCACACAAAATGCTGAGTTTTTTTTGCATTTCCTTCAAGATGGGGTTCCCCACAGCTGCTTGAGGATTTTCCCTTTTGCATCTCAACGAAATTTGTTCTTCCAGCATGTTGGGCCCCTCCCCCAAACTTTTTCGGGGCCGTTTTTCTCACTTAAATTATAAATTTTCCTGGACGAGGGGTTTGGCCGTGGGGGGCCCCTTACCTTGGCCCCCAAAGGGTCCCCAGATTTTCTCCATTAGTTTATTGTATCGGGGGATGGAGGGAAAGGTCTATCTAAAACAAGAGTTAATTCGGGAAGAAAAAATCCCGTTTATGGATTTCTGTACACAGCTAAAGGAACCCCCAAAGGGAAAATTGAGAAATTCAACAAAAGTAGTACACAAACGTGTTTTTTAAAAATGCATCGAAAGGGAAAGGGCCTCATTTTTTGAACATGAAATGAAATTTAAAAAAATGTCAAAATTTGGGGGAAAAATCAATTTGTTTTTCTTTTAAGGAAAATTTAGGTATAAAATTTTAAAAAATTTTTAAAGTTTCTGTTTTTATTTCTTTTTTTTTTTACACAATTATATCAATCTACTAAAAATTTTAAATTTCTAAAAAATAATGAAACAAATTTGTGTCCCCTTTTGAAACCCCAATTTAAAAAACCCTTTTTCTGTACCCAAAAAGGGGAAAAAACAAAAATTTTTTGTCCTAAAAAACCCAAAAATTTTAAACCCTAGTTACCCCAAAAAACTACTTAAGGTACATTTCCCAAAAACCTATTTTATTAGTTTTTTAATGGGGAAAATACATATGAAATCATGGAATTTCAACCCTAATTTTCCTTTTCCAAAAGTTATGTACAATATTATTCTTTTTTTGCCCTGAAACCATGAGGGAAATTTTTCGTACTGAAAAACTCGTAACAAAAAGCGTTTTTGGACCTATGTTTTTTTATGCCCTTTTTTCATTTTTTTTAGTAGTAAAAAATATCTATAGAAGTGGGGGGAAAAAGTCATGAACCCCCCCATAGCTCATGTTTTAGTTTAAATTGCCAGGGCCCCAGGGACAGGAAAAGGGGTGGGGGGGTTTCTAATGAAAGTTACCATGTATTCAACAGGGGCCAGTTTTTGCAACATTTTTGGGCTAATTTTTTGCTTAAAATTTAAACTTACTTGGCCTAACATTTTTTGTATTAATTCATTAGGAAAAAAAGGCACTACCCCGGGAAATTAGTTTATTTGGTGAGATAGGAATCAGAAAATTTACTGAGAAGAAAAGTTCCTAAAAATTTTAACATATAAAAAAAATACAAAAACCCAACACATTTTAAAAAATTTTTTCAGTGCCACGGGCCCTATCCCCTACTATACAATTTTTTATTAATTCAGTAAGCAATGCACAAACAAACCCAACCCCATCATATTTTCCCAAAATCCAAATTCCCATATTTTGTTTGGTAAAGGAACCTTAGTTCACTTTGCTGTGACCACCCTCTTAAAAACTAAAAACAAAAACCCCAAAACGTAAAAACAATTAGATCAATTAAACTCTAAAAAAGGAAAAATAAATTTGTGAAGGGACTGGTAATGAAAAAGTTTAAAAAAAAGGAAAATAAAAAAACTCTGTTTCTTGCTAACACATAAAACATCGTTTGCCCCCCAAACACTCCTTTTAATGTCTATTTAAGTTTTGGTTTAAACCCCCTTTTTAAATTAAGCACTAGTGTTTTTAACACGTTGACTGCCATGAGGGCCATCGATGGCCCACACAAAAATTTTTACTCAGCCAGGGGGGGCCCAAACTGGGGCCCTCACTAGTTTTTCCACCCCTTGGTGCCAACAGCTTTTTTCTAGGGAAAAGTTCAATATTCATTGTTCCAAATTTTATGGGCCCCCATGAAACCCGGGAAATGCCCCCCCCGGAGTACAGAAATAGCCAACATTTTGTGAATTTTTAAATGGGGTACCCCCGGGGTTGGGCCCTAAATGGGCGGGGGGGAAAAGGGTTTACTTTTGCCGTTTTAAATTTTATGTTTCAGCGGTTTTTTTTGTGATTTTTTATGTTTTTTTCCCCGCGCCCCTGTTTCGCTTTTGATTTTTTGGGTGTTTAGTAAGTGACTTTGTTTCTTTTAGTGCCCAGAAAAGTCTGTCTAAATGCCCGTAAAAAAAAAATTCAAAAAAAAAAAAAAAAAAAAAAAAAAAAAAAAAAAAAAAAAAAAAAAAAAATAAAAAAAAAAAAAAAAAAAAACAAAAAAAAAAAAAAAAAAATTAAAAAAAAAAAAAAAAAAAAAGGTTTGGGCCTTTTAATTTAAAAAAAACCAAAAAAAGAGGACCTTTTTTCCCAATAATTTTTTTAATGAGCTTTCAAAATATTTTCTTTAACACTTTGGGAACGCCAGCGTAGAATTAATTTATTGTGTCATTCTAAGGGGCCGCCGTAGAAAAACTGTTTGTCCCCCTTTGACCCATGAGGGCCACCGGTACCCCAAACGTCATACGTCCCCGCTGTGCCCTGGGGGCCACCGTTTGGCTCCCCGGTCTTTTATAAATCAAAAAAAAATTGTAGCGCCTCTTAGTTTTAAACGTAATTTTTAATGATATTTTTCCCTGAAAACCCTCAAAAATGTGATAGAAAACATCCTCGGGTTTTTGAAATAAAGAAACCCCTAAATACATTTTTATATTTTAAAATTTATTTTTTACAAATCAGTACCACTGAAAGCTTTTGATTGGGCGGGGGGGGTCGTACCACTGTACTTTTATGGGTGGGCGGTGGGGGTCAGTATCACTGAAACGCCCTAGGGGGTGGGGGGGGGTGGGTCAATCCTCTGTGGGTTTGGGCGGGGGGGCCCAATACCCCTGTTTGTGTATGGGGGGTAAATACCCTGTATGTGAAAGGGTGGGGGGTGGGTCAATACCACTGTAAAAGTAAAAGGGTGGGGGGGTTGGGTCAAAAAAAAAAACCCTCTGTGGGGTGGGCGGGTGGGAGAGAGAGGGGGGGGGGAAAGGGGAAGAGAGAGAGAGAGACTCTGCCCTTGGTTGGTTTTTTATAGCTTTCCCCCACAAACTTCAAAAAAGGGAAAAAAAGACCTGATGTGGGCCCTTTTTTCTGTACTGGGGGGGGGGGCCCATTTTTTCCGGTTGTAGGGAAACCACAGAATGGGAAAAATTGAATATTGAACTTACCTGTAAAAAACGCTGTGGCCCCAAAGTCTAAAAATTCTAGTGGGGGGCCCCACCGGGGCCCCATGGCGTGAGTAAAATTGTTTGTGGGCCATGGGGGGCTCTTTTTGGCAGTAAACCTGTTAAAAATTCCCGAAAATCCCAAAAAAATGGCGTTTAAAAATTTTTGTTTTTTGATTTATAAAAGACGGGGGGGGGCCCCCCGGGGGCCCCAAATGGTGCATAGGGGGCACGATAAAAAGGGGCCCTACCGGAGGAAAATTTTGGGGTTTTGAAAAATTTAAATGTTGTAGAGAAAAAAAAAAAATTTTAAAAAAAACTTTTTCAAACTTTTTTTATTACATATATGTTTTATATTTTTAATTCTTATTTTTTGAAATTACATAATTTTTTTGTAGGGGGGGAAAACCCCCCTCGAAACAGGGGTTTTTAAGAAAATTTTGGGGGAGGAAATTCGGCAAGGGGAGTGGGGGAAGTGTCTTTGCGCCCGTTCTTTGTGTTAGCTATGACAAACAACTGAGAAAATGTGATTAAAAGCGGCCAAACTTTTAAATCACGGGCAGGGCCAGTTTAAATAGCATCTGGGGGAACCTTTTTCAGTTTAGAAAATAGAGGACAAATAAAGGTTTTTACAACTACAATAAACGCCAAAGGTGTTCCCATCTAAAATTGGTTTGTCTGTGGAAAAGATAGTCCCGGTTTTAATTTTTTTTAACAAAACGCTAAATTTAAATTTTTAATTTAAATTTTGGGAAAAAAATTGGGCCTTACAAAAACGGAAACATGACGTCCTTAATCATTTAGTCCAATTTAAAAAAAAAGACCCCCACGGACATATTTAAAAATTTTTTAGAAAATTCAAGCCCTCCTAAAGGGGGTTTTAAAATATTTAAAAGGCAATAATTAAAAATCTCCGAATAATGTTTACCAAAAAATGAACAACCCAAATTGTTAATAAATAATTTTAAAAAAATAACAGAAAAGGGGGTTTTGTAGGATTTCCTAAAATTTAAACAGTGTTGGTCTGGGGGGGGGGGGACAGGATCGGGTTTTTTCTATTTTTGTTGCAGATACAACACCCTTTTTTTCCCCCTTTTTATTTAATGCATATAATGAATGAACCCTTAAATTTAAAAACAATCTATTTTTTAGATAAAACAAATAACGATTTAGAAAAAAATGCTCTACAAAGAAAAAAATTTTATTTTTTAATTTTAGGTTAAATCCAAATTTTTTTATATTTTTTGTTTTGTGTTTACTTCTTATTTTCCCTTGGGTTTAATAAAAATTTGGGAAGCAGAAAAACTTAAGAATTTTTTTGTACCTAAAAAAAAATTTCACGGGAATTTTTTGTATCAATAAAAAAAAGTTTTAAAATAAAAAAACATTCCCAAAAAAACTGAAGTGCAACAGATAAAATAAAATTGCCAAAAAAAATAAAAAAACAAATAGAGAAAAAAAACCCAAAGGTCAAAAATAAGATTTGATGGGCCAAAGTTAAAGTACATTTTGGGAAACCAATATCGACAAAATTTGGAAAGACTAAAAAAAAAGGACAATGGATTCGTCGCAAAAAAAATAAAAGCAATAATGGGGAAAAAAAAAGCAAACAATTGCAAAAAGAAACCCATTTGTCTGAAATGAAATTTTTGGCCCCCAACAGAAGTTAAAAAAAACAATGCAATACCCTTACCAACCAATTTGAAAAAGAGCCCTTTTAAAATTTGGAAAAAACCCCGGGAAAAACCCAACCCAAATTGGTTTCAAAAAAACCTAAAGAAGAAGGGAAAAAAAGGGAAAATCGCTTTAAAAAATTTTAAATGACTGTTTCCCTATAAATTATAAAGGGCATTTTTTGTACAGAGTTCCAGGATTGAAGTCTTAAATAAATATTTATTTTAGTACATTTATTTTTTGGTTTTTTTTAATTTCCTATAAAAAATGTCGGGGCCCCCAAATGTTTTTTTAAAAGGATGGGATTAAGTTGAAACAGTTTTTCCTTTTCTAAAAAATGTGCAAACTGCAACAAAAAGCAAAAATCAGAAATTTTTGTTTTTTTAAAATTGCATATATTTTTTTTTTTAAGGGGCCCTTACTCGCAGGAAAAAAGGCTTCAGACAAATAAAAACATAGAGTTGGACAGTTTGAAATTTTTTTAAAATTATTTAAATAATATTTATTTTTGTTTTAAATGTAGGATTTAAGGTTGTCACAACTGAAGAGGAAAAAATTTTTTTAACGTGTTGAAACTTTTTTTACTTTTTAAAAGTATTAAAAATTCTCCAACAAATTATCACCCTTGGATTTAAAAACAAAATTTAAATTGTGTGTTTATATTATGAAAAATGTCCCCCAGTTATGTTTAGCCAAAATTTAAACAGTAAAAAGAAAGGTACATGAGTTTTAAATTTATTTTTATATAATATATATATATATATATATATATTATATATATATATATTATATATATATATTTCAAATGTTATAATAAAACTCTTACTGTTTTATTATAACTTTAAACCCTTTTCGCTCATGAAAAAAAAAAATTTAAAAAACAAAAGAAAAACCCAAATTTAATTTTAACATACTCACATAATTTACCCTACTTCTAAATTGTATTTTCCCTTTTGGTTGTAAAAGGCATTTTTTGGGTAGGGGGAATCATTTTTTTTTAAAATGGGGGATGTTAAATCTTCTTTTAAAACCCCAAAGATCTGAGCCGGGATGTAACTTCTTCTTTCAGTTCTTCTTTTTTTCCCAAAACTTCTTCCCACCAAAAATTTTTTTTCAGTTTGGGAAAAACAGATGGAAATTTCGAAGGCGAAAGGGCCCCAGTTTATAGGGAGCGTGCCCAAAAAATTTCCCACTTTAGCCCTTGAAGTTCTTGCGGGGTTCGTCCCCGGACCCGAGGGGGCCCGAGCATTGCGGGGAAATCAAAAACATTTTTTTGAAAACTTTCCCAAAGCCCTTTTGGGTTTCTTGTATTGCACGTCTGAGTCTTTGAAGGTTTCCCTAAATTTTATCGTTTTTTTCCCCCTTGGCAAAAACTAAACATGGTTTATAAGACATAAGAATCTTCTTTATTCAAAAACTGCATTTTTTACGGGCAAAATAGTGTCAATGGAAATTTTAAAATATCTATAACAAAAACTTATTACTTCAATTAAAAATTTTTTTTACTTTTTGTAAAATAAAAACATTTTTAAAACAAATTTTGGGTTTGTATTTTAGGCCCAAGGGCCCCAAAAACACTGATCCCAAAAAAAATCAAAAATTGGGGTATACTTTTTAAATTGGGGGAATAAATATTTTTTTTGGACATTGAGCAAATTCATTTTTTTCCTTTTTTTTTCCCTTTTAACTTTTTAGGTAATTGGCTATAAAATTTTAACCCTATGTACGAATTTTTTTTTTTGAAAAACCCTTTTAGCCTATGCTGAGCTCCCAGTAAAATTTCTGTCTTGTATTTTTAATCCCTTAAAATTTATAATAAAAGGGACAGAATTTTTAAAATCCATTTTATAATGGTTTTAAACCTTTCCCGGCCCCAAAAAAAAAACCCGTTGCCAAAAAATTTTTTGTTTTTCAGATTCGATTTTTTTTTTTGGGGTTTTTTCGAGGGCGAGTTGAGTATGCCACTCCTAGGTTTGTCCCCTTTTTTTCCGGAGTTTTGTACAAACCCAATTTTTCATCCCCGGTCAAAATACGAAAAAAAAAATTGTTCATCATCACTATCATATCATTAAGAAAGTTCGGGGCTGCCCCCCTTCGTTTAGGCCCTTTTTGGACTTCTGTGGGGAAATTTTTGGGAAAACCCACCGAGCCCCACTTTTTTTTTAATCCCCAAACATGCCAGTTCCACAATTTATGAAAGGGAGGGATCGGAAAAAAACGTCTGGGGTTTTCTTCTTTTAAAGCGGTTAAAGTGAATCGCCGGTTTTCCTGAATTTTGTCGTCAAAATTTTTTCTTTAAAATTTCCCCGTCACAAGTGTGGCCTCCCAATCCGTTTTTTCATGTGCACATTTTGGGTTTTTTCCTTGGGTTTTAACAAAAATGCAAACCCTTTTCCCCACTGAAGATTTTGTTCATTTCATTCTCCAAACCCTAAACAGAAACATTTTTTAAATTTTCCTATAAAATTTCGATAGGGGCCCAACATTTTGAGCATTCAAAAAACCCAAAAAGACACTGCGGGACTTCGCATTTGGCGGTTTTTTTTTCAATGGGCGCCGCCCTTTTGAAAGGGTTTTCAGAGCAAAGCAAAAGGGCCGCAAAGGAACCCAAACTGGCCCCAACTGACTGGGCAGCCCCCGGTAACAAACGTGTACGAAGTCACAGTGGTGGGGGATCGGGGGGCCCCGAACGTGAAAGCCCCAATATTCTTTACTTTTGGACGACCCTCGTAGTAAATAAATTTTTTATTTTTTTTGGTTATTGTCTTTGTTTTTTGTTTGGGGTTTTTTAATGTTTTAAAATTTTTTCGAACATTTGTTTCTTTTTTGTGTTTAAAAATGGTGGTTTATTAAAATTTTTGGGATTTTTTGATTGTGTTTATAAAATTTTAAAGTTTTTTTCTTGAGATTTTAGTTTTTTTCTTTTTTAACCGAAAATTTTTGAATTTTTATGTTGGTTTTTTTATATTTGTTTTAGTTTTTTATTATTGTTTAAATAAAAATGCTTTTGCAAAAGAAAAATTTCATTGAAGTTTGTTTTTTTGATTTTAGAACTTGTATGTGTTCATTTTAAAACTTCGTTTAAAAGATCGTCCCGTTTGACAAATATAAAAGTTTGGGCAAATCTGAAAAAATTCAATTTTTGTAAATTACTGATTGTCAAAAATATTTTTTGGGGGTTTTTTGTAAAATTTTTAGGGGAAATTTTTTTGTATTAGGTTTTTTTTTTATTTTAACATTATTATTTAAAAAGCACCCTAGGAATTTTCAACTTTTCTATAAATTTAAACGTCCTGTTTTTTCCAATATAAAAAGTTTGGGCAGTTGAAAAATTCAATTTTGTTTAAAATTTCCCGATTTGTCAAAAATATCTTGGTTTTATGTAATTTTTTTGGGGGGGATTTCTTTTGTATTAAAGGGGTTTTTTTTTTTTATAACAAATTTTTTATAAAAAGCAGCCCTAGGGGAATTTCCAACTTTTCTACTATATATATAGCAGTCACATTCAAATACTAAACCCGGGTTTAAATTTTTTTTCACTTTTTTGTATTTTTATGAGTTTTTTTTACTACAAAGTTTTTAAACTGGGCTTTTTTACTGAATTTTTTAATTTTTTAAAATAACACTTTTGTGAGAGGTTAAACTGCAAAGTAATAAATGGCAAATTTTTTCTTCAATACAGAATTTTTTTGCCAGTAAAATTATTTTTTTTCTAAAACATGAGAAATTTTAAAAAGAAAATATTTTACCCTTTTTTCAAAACCTGAGTTACTGGCAAAAAAAATGCTGTATTTAAACAAAAAATTTCCCTTTTTTTACATTTTAGTTTAACCTTTAAAATTTGTTATGTTTAAAAAATTTAAAAAATTTAGTAAACATCTCACAGTTTTTAAAATATGTAGTAAAAAAAAAATCATTCAATACAAAAAAAGTGAAAAAAAACTTTAAATTGCTTTTGTAAAAAACAAATTCTTCCGGGGGTCAACCGCCTCAAAAGGGCTATTTACAAAAATGTACAGTTCCAGACGTTTCGCCCATGGGTTCGAAGTGGCACCTCAGTGGTTAGGCTTTAGACCAAGGTCAGCAGTCGCCCCTGCCCAATTTTATGGCGATGGCGCAAACTGTCAGTGTCACTAGGCCCCAAATTGAAACCCCAGTCTGAGGTCCGTAAAGCAAATTTTCCCCGTAAACTATGATATCTTTAAATTTTTAAGAAAATTTGGGCCCCACGTTCTTGGGAAATTCATACTATCTTTTTTGTTAAAAAATTTTCCCCCCTTTTTTATATTTCAATGGTTCCCTAACTTTCTCGGGTAATAAAACGGGGAAAATTTGGCCCAAAACTTTTTTGGGCTTGTCAAAAAAAAATTCCCCTGTTTAAAAAAGATCCCCTAAAGTTCTGCTACTGTGAAATTATCGACATCTTTGTTCTTTGTATGTTTATTTTTGCCCTTTAGTCTTGTTGATTTCTTTCTCTTTTGTTTCTCCCATATAAACTGAAACCGATTTACATGGGATTTTTATAGACGCCAGGTGTAGAAAAGGGTATCTTATCTTTATAAAAGGTTTAAAATAAATCTTTAAATCTATTCGGTGGCCTAAAAAAAAAATTGTCTTTATGTCCAAATTTTTCTTTAAAATTCCCACCAATTTTTTCTGTTTTTCCTTTGTTTTTATGGTAAATACGCCAAAGGGTTTTTTTTTTCATTGGCCCATTGCTGTCCCCATCTTTATTGGGGTGAATTTTTTGGTCTGCGGTTTTCCCATTGGTTTTGCTTTTTTTAATTTTATTTAGTTTTTTGTTTTTTTGAAAGCCCTGTTGATGTCCTCCCTTTTTATAAACCCTTACAATTCAAAGTAGTTTTTTTCGGTGTTTTTTTTTCCATTTTAAACTTTCTTTGTCCGATATTGGATTTCTCTGTTTTTTTAAGGGTATTTAGAAGAATTTTTTTTGGGGGTTTAATTTGGGGAGTGAGGCGGGCCCTTTTAGATATCAGTTCGTAAGGGTTGGTTTGCGGTTTTAATGCATGGCCACTAATTTTTCCCTGTAGTAAGCACATCCAGAAACGCCCGTTGGGTTTTTTCCCCCCTCAAACTTCCCTGGTTTAACTTTATGTTGGATGGATTGGGAAATTCCCGATTTAAGTAAAAACCCATCCCCGAGCATCCCTTCCATGTGGCCAAACCGCCCAAAAAGTCATCCCCTAACGAAACCACTTTCCCAGGTTTTTTGTTCAGGATTGTAAAACCCATCTTCCCCAAAGTGTTTTTCCCTGACAAGTTAGCTGCAAATGGTGATAAAAAGGGGATCCCATTGCGCTCCCTCTACCCTTTTTCATAGAACTTGCCATCGAAGTAGAAAAAAATTGATCTTTGGCAAGGTCCGCAAAATTTTAGCTTAAATTTGGGCTTAGGATGTCCTTGGGTTTTTTTTTACGGGGGAACTTAGAGGACAACACAAGAGTAGTTTTTAAAACCATTCCCCGATCCGAGGCCTTTCCCTTTGGGCATAAGGAACCCACCCAAGATTTACCCAAAGGGTTAACATACCCATGCGTCCATCATCCTTCAATAGGTTTCCCCCCTTACAAGATTGCCAAATTTATAACGGGAAACACTTAAGTGAATACATTGGGGAAAAACTGAATCTTTGTGAAGGGTTTTCCCGAAATTTCATCAGCATCTTAAAAAGGGATTACACTATAAAAAAAAATGACATCATTGTAAGTTTCGATTTTAGAGTCCCCTTTTTACCAAGGGGCCGGGTTTCGAAAAACCGGGAGAACTAATCAAGGACATCCTAAGCCCTGAAAAAGCTGAACTTTCGGACCTATGCCCCACAATCAACTTTTTTCTACTTCGATGGCAAGTTCTATGAAAAAAGTAGATGGAGCAGCAATGGGGTCAACCTTTTTTCACCATAGCCCTCTAACTTGTACATGGAACACTTTTTAGAAGGGTGGCTCTACAAAACAGGAAATAAACCTAGGGGAAATTTGGGTTCGTTACGTGGTGACATTTGGGGGCGGTTTGGGCCCCCATGGAAGGGGTGCCCCTGGGTGGGTTTTTTTTTTTTATCTGGGAAATTTAAATTTATCCCCAAAATAAAGTTCACCATGGGGAAACGAGAGGGGAAAACCCAAATGGCGTTTCTGGATGGCTTTTTACCGGGAAGATAGTTTGGACAAATAGGGGCCCCCCAGTTTCATCGCCAAAAACCCCCCCCCTACGAACCGATATCTGAAGCCGCCTTTACATCACCAACCAACCCAGAAAAATTCTGTTATAAATACCCTTATAAACAGAGAATCCACATATCGGAACCCAAAAAAAGCTGGGTGGAAAAAAAACACCTGTTTTAAAAAATACATTGAATTGTAATGGATATTAAAAAAGACGGAAAATCAACAGGGCTTTCAAGAAACAAATTTTCTAAAACAAATAAAGAAGCCAAACCCTTTGGAAAACCCGCAGACCAAAAATAGTTCAGCCCAAAACAAGATGGAGGACAAACAAACGACCAATCCCCAAAAAAACCCAAAGGCGTATTTACCATATATCAAAGGAAAACAGACAAAATTTGGGAAATTTTTAAAAAAGAATGACTTTAAGGGCAATATTAAAGGGCCAAACCCAATAACTAAAAGAATTTTCTTCCCCCCTTATAAAAAATAAGATACCTCTACAAGGGCCCTTGCGTCTATGAAATACCCTGGGGATGCGGTTCAGTTTATTTAGGAAAAGAAGAGACAAGTATCAACAAGAATAAAGGGGCATATAAGGGGCTTTCAAAAAACAAAAGATGTCGATAAGGGCGCAGTTGCAGAAAAAATAGTGATTTACTAAAAAAATGGAATTTTAATTTTACAAGACCAAAATTTTTGGCCCCAAAATCCCTTTTATTAACCAAAGAGTTTGGGAAGCCATTTAAAATAACAAAAGAGGGGATAATTTTAAAAAAAGAAAATTTGTAAAGAAGTTTTCCCCAAAAACGTGGGGGCCAGTTCTTTTAAAAAAATTTTAAAAATTCATTAGTTTACTTTGGGAAGTGCGTAGTGACCTTTAGACCGGGTCAATTGGCCTACGTGAAAACATGACCCTGCGCCATCGCCAAAAAGGGGAAGCGGGCTGCTGACCTTGAAATCTCAGCCCCAACCACTGAGGATGCCCAAAATCCCTAGCATGGGCGAAACGTCTGGAACTGTACATATTTTTTAAAATTTGCCCTTTTACGCGGTTGAAAACCCGGGGGAACTAGTTGTTAATTTAAAGGCCCAATTTCCCTCCGCTTAAGCTTACGAAAAAACTTGCTTTAGCATTGAATGTGACTGTTTTTGTGTTTAACAAAGTACCGTGGGGGGTGACCAGGGGGTTTTTTTCTCGAAACCGTTAATCCAAAAAATAGGATTTTTGGCTGAAGCGACAAAATTACGTTAACCTTAGTTACGTTAAAACCTTATTTTTTTTGCTTAAATTGCTTTTACTTTTTAATTTAAATGTTATTAGCCCCAGTTATGTTTAATGAGGGGTTAACTAAATCAGAAAGCGGAATAGTTTGTTCAATTTGTTTTAGGAAGTCTTTGTACCGGGCTATTTAACCACTTTAATTTTTTTATTTTTTTTAAATTTTTTTGCAGGGGCTATTAAAAAAGTGCTTGTCATAAAAAAATATTCTAAGTTAAAAAAAAAAAATATTCCCTATAAAAAGAGGTAAATTTAAATGACAAAAAGTTAATTTTTGGCCCAAAAACTTCTGAAAACATTTAATATTACAAAGGAGTTAAAAAGATTTCTGCTAAAAAAAAGGGGAAAAATAGGGTTTGGGAAAAAAAAGAGATAGTTCAAAAAATTTTTGCGGGGGGAAAATTTTAAAAAAAAAACTTTTTTGTCCGATTTAAAGGGGGAGATATTTCACCGCTGAACACCAGATCCACAGCGGCATTACATTGCCCCCGAGCCAACTGGGAAGGCTTAAGGTTTTTTATGCATCGTTTTGTTAGGCCCAAAATCTTCATTTGCTGCATTTGTTGGGCCAATGGGGCTGGCCCCCCGAAACCCTTGTCGGGTGACCGGCCCGTTTCCCCGGCTTTAAAAAAATTTCACATTAATTAAATCTATATTTTGAATATGGCTTCTACCCAAACTTTTCTCGCAATGGGATTTTGCCTGTTATCTTTTAAAGTTCCCCCGTAACCCAAATTTAAAAACTACCAAATAAAAAAGTACTGTTTTTTAAATTTACCCTTTTTGGGGTCAAAGCGTAAGATAGGACCTGATGGTCCTAAAAAATTTGTTTATTGTCATTTCAACATATTATTGGGGTTTAGAATGTATGTTTTTTTTTTTTAAGTGAATAACTGATGGAATAGGTGGATGTTGTTGTTTGTTGAGTTATGTGTGACTCCTGAGTGATGCTAGGCAAACAAACACTTAGTCAGTTGAGTGGGGCTGATATGTCGTCCACTGAACCAAAAATCAGCCCAAAAAAACAGTCAGCAAAATTACCAAGTCAATGGCTGTCCTGAACATATGTCATTTGAATCTTGAGAGTCTACTAAATGTAAGTGTTGAGTTAAAACAAAGAAATATTGTGATTTTTATTTTTGTAGGAAAAACAAAAACGTTCCCTTTTGGGGACAGTGGAGGCTGTCTTGCATCATTCGGTTTTTGTAAACAAGGGATTTCTCATCATAGGCCCTTTTCAATTTTTTGCCCTTGACGACAGAAGGCGTACTACTTTAGCTGCAACAAAAGAATTATTTTTTTTGTTTTTTTTGGGTAAAGGAACAAATATTTTTTTT
>JAQJVL010007782.1:0-22364 GCA_035578905.1 Stictocephala bisonia
TAACGGAATAAAAACAGGTTTTGTTGACTGTGGAAAATTTTCGGTTGTAAACAATGTTACTTTCGGTAGTAAACAATAGACAGCTGTTGAAAATATAATGTTTCACAGGTCACACGTAACGAAAACAGCTAAACTCATAGTAGTGTAGTGAAAAGAAATTTAAATTGTCTCTAATGTGTACAAAACATGCATTGAAATAATAATGTTCATTTATTTTGTTTTTTACGTGAGTTTTATTTAGTTGTGTGTGAGTTGGCAATGCTGACTTTACATTATTATTTTATAATTAACATAATAATCAAAGGTTTATTTAGACTTTTTCATTCAACCCCACAGACCACAACCTGTTTCGTTTAGATAAATGTATTTAATCTTTACATTCAGTCGGCTATTCTAAATAGTGATAGTAAAACACGGGAGTATTTTTGGTCAAGGCATAAGATTTAGTGCATAATTTTAAACAGATAAATCATTTACAGTTCGATTTATCACTTACCCGATATATCGATATTTTTCTTTCGATCTTATCGTTAGATAGATAGATATTTGGTTTGCGATATATCGAATTATCGTTTTGTTGAAAATATTTGCCATCACTATTCGTGTCTGAAAGTGTGGATCAAGACTATTTCGCTGACGATTTGCCAAGCAGCCACCCCTGACTTGATCCCCGGTATGACCGTGTATAGATTTTACCCCTGTGCCACTCCCGTGGCTCGGAAGTCCAACGAGCTTACAAAACTAAAACAAGCTCGTCCCATCTTTTGAGTGGAACTGCATCTAAATTGGGCATAACTCCCCACTAAAGCCATACGAAATTTAAAATAATTTAGTTATGACTGTCAATAGGTTTGTATGTATATGTAACATTAGGAATTTTCTCGTAAGATCTTCTGTTTTTAGAATCTTTAATATTTCTTTACGCATGAAACTTGGTTATATCAGGGATATACAAAGCAATAAACCCCCTACGGTTTGTTTTACATAAAACGCAGAACTTTACTGTTTCCATGCGCTGTAAAATCTGACAATTCGAAATAAGATATTCACTGGGGATTTCTTCAGACTTATATACGTAATTTGACTCTTTTTACTAACTAAGAAACAAAATTATATTTAAGTCAATTGGTAAATTTATTTTAACTGTTTACTTTAAAAACGATGTTGACCATTGCTATATGTGGTTGGTAAACACAACAAGATTTATACAGAACAAAAATTACAGACTTCCAAATGTAAACAAAGCCATTTTTAAACGTTCACTTGCCTACTTAGGACCAACATTTTTTAATTTTCTTCCACTTGATATTAAAAATGCAGTTAATTTGAAAACTTTTTGTAAAACATCAACTACTTGGCTTTCACTGCAACAAGACGTAAGCTATTTTAATATTGA
Source organism: Stictocephala bisonia (assembly GCA_035578905.1). Classification (NCBI taxonomy): domain Eukaryota; kingdom Metazoa; phylum Arthropoda; class Insecta; order Hemiptera; family Membracidae; genus Stictocephala; species Stictocephala bisonia. The sequence continues at coordinate 1,397 of JAQJVL010007782.1, forward strand.
TATAACATAAAATGATTTTTTTTTCTTGACTAGAAACCATTGTCATAAAACACAGTACAACTCTCTTGTTCACGTTTTTAAATTATTTGTTACTATAGTTTTAGATTATTTTTATACTTTAATTGAATTATATTTTCAGGAATTTTAATATTGATATAACATAAAATGATTTTTTTGTTTTGTTCTTGACTAGAAGCCATTGTCATAAAACACATGTACAACTCTCTTGTTCACGTTTTTGAATTATTTGTGTCTATAGTTTTAGATTATTTTTATACTTTAATGAAATTATATTTTCAGGAATGTAAACACTGCAGGTGGGGATTGTGTGTCTTCTATTATGCAATTAAATGTATTGCTAGGCTCAATTAATACTATGTTTTTTAAATATATATTTTTCTTTAATCAAACTGCTCACATAACTCGATATAGTGGCCAATTAATTTCCAAATAAATAATATGTAAATAGATAATTGTCATAATTAGTGGGAAAAAAAATTCATTTATTCATGTTATTTATTTATTACAATAACATTTTTTTCTATAATTATTTTACTAAAATATTATTTTTAAAACTGTATTAGTAAATTAACTGAAGTGGAACTTTTAGATTAGGAAAGAATACTAATTCTCTAAAATCTTTAATACAAGACCGTTTCCAATCATTAACATAAAATTTATTTAACTGCAAAGTTTGTCAGAAGGTTGTCATTTAAATAAAGTATAGCGAATTGGCCTAAATAGAATGGGTAGATCAATGTAGATTGTAGACGATACCTAATACAACGCCTTCAATTGTTATGGTAGGCAATATTTGCAACACACGCCCGTACCTAAATCACGTTTCACGCCGTCTGTCAACATTAGACAGCTAGATAAAGCATAAAACCACCGAGCGATACACTTGCAATGTAATTTTATTTACGTAAAAGTTTATTTTTATATAAATAAACATTTTACTAACAGTGTGATTGACTAGTTCTCCTGGTATTCGCTGATTATTTTTAAAAGTTTTTTTTCAATGGTCTTTTTTTCAAGTCTTTACAATGGTTTAACCTGATAGCATTTTCGAGCAAAAAATCTAAATACACACATCATATAAATGTCTATAGCTCAACCGACAGCTATAAGCAAGGTTGTTTTATAAACTCTTTATATTAATATATTTACACCAAATAAATCAACATTTGTTTCAGTTTAAGAATTAGTACAGTTTTTAATTATTAAATTACATTTTGTTTTAAATTATAAATGTTTTTTATAATCGGTTACACAAATTTAAAAAAGGAACTGATTATTATCAATGCATTCGGAATTCAATAGAAATACTCAATTATCATATCTTAATTATTATTTGTACAGTATTCCATGATTAACGGTACTAATAATATCTATTAAAAAACAGGATAGAAAATATGGGCGTGTAGTTAGTGTAAATGAAAGTATGTAGTCATTGTTTAAAAATCAAGGCCGACTACTTCTTAGAAAGTGTCATTAATTAATAGCTCAATGACAAATGAACAACAAGTGACTATTAGCTGATCCAATTCCAATTCGTTACGGCTCTGATTGGGATCAAACAGAGAACCTCTTGTTTATAAAATTGGGTTTAACTAACTAAGTCTTTTACAAAACGACACTCTGTCATTTGCTTTCTTTGTAGTAAAAACATCCGTTTATTTAATTTTAAAAAGTATTGATAATAACACTCTACACAAATTGTGAAAAAAAATTAACAGGAAGAAGCAACCAAATACTGGCATAAAACCTGTCAAATTGAAAATTGTGGAATCAGTAAAACACAATTTTGTTGTGATATAAAAACTGTCAAAACACCACATCTGGGAGAATAATTCAAACCTACTTAACATAGTAGTGATAAATCAAGTGGGATATATATACCTAATTATTTAATCATATTTATATAATTTTTAAAAAATTCTAAAAGTTTACAGACTTTAAATCGTCATTTAAGATATATTTACTAGCTGGCTGTGATAACAAAAGTATAAATAGATGTGATGATCCATTTAAGCTATTTAATCTCATTATTAACGGAGGGAGTCCTTAATAAATAAAAATAGCTTATTTCATAAAAGTTAAACAAATGTTAATAAAATGTATCCTTATTATTTGGAGAAAATATTGCCGAATAGGCATATTTTGACGAGAATTCATGTGACATGAGAATACAAGTACTGAGCAAACTTGTAGTTAATTATATTTCATTATTTAATAAAAATGTATTTATAAGAGCTTAATTATTTGTCATTGTTATATGAAAAATTATTGGGCAATTTATTTTTTAATAAAGAAAAAAACATAAAATGTGTGGTTCCTTAACCAAAAGCTTCTGTTAAGACATTGCAAAAAAGCAATTGATGGCATAAAAGTTAAAATAGAATTTATATTTTGATGAAGAAATTTATTTATCTTCCAATAAATATGTTTAAAATTGGAGAAATATTCAATCAATTAAGCTCAGATTTAAGAAATAACAAAATTTATCAACAAATTTGACAATAAAGGCTTAATTAAGTCGTTATTGAATACAGACCTGGTTAAATACATTGAACACGTTTTTTATCCATTTAGAGCACCAGAGAGGTGAATTTGGACATATTATCCCTTGAGATTTGCTGACAACTGAATGTCCCTCACGAAGTTAGTATTTCCAAAATGTCAAACCAAACTAAAATAGTAATATTAATTATTTATTCCATTTAAGTTTTACATTATTTATAGTTAAATAATTGAAATCAAAAATTGCCATATAATACAGTTTTGATGGGTGGCGCTGGTTAAATTTCAAATAAATCTTACTTCCAGTCTGATTAATTTTATATAAAAACGACATCAAGATATATATTGTGGTATACACAACACAATCTACGATTTATAACCTAAAAATCACTGCACAATTATATAAATATACACATACACAAATACAAACGTATGTGAATATAAACATAACAAAAACAAAATAAAAATACATTTATTAGTGAAACTGATGAAACAAAAAGAATAATTTATTAATACGAAGGACTAGAAATAAAATTAAATTATAATATAGATATAAAAAATATCTTAGTTCTATAATATTGTAAAATAATATTCCACAGTTTCTTTTGAGATATTTCCTATCTCAATTTTAACGATATTTACAAAAGACTTGCTGAAAAGAGCTTTATTAACTTTCGGTCTTCTAATTAGGCCTTGACCTAATTATGCTTCTTGTGTAATAATAAACTCTTTCACTATCCCTTTTTTCCACTTGTGTTGAAAAATATTTTCACCGTTTTGTAAACAAACAAGTGCTTTCTAGATACAATTTAGAATTCATAAACAAATTTTCACTGTTTAGTTACGAGTAAATTTTAAATAAATTATTCTTATAAATTGTGTTTAATTAAATTTAATGGAATTGTTGCGATATCATTACAAACCCCATAAAACTCAATACCATACATTTCAATACAACAGGATATTTTAAAATAAACTTTGTTTTTGAAATTTTTCAGTTAGTTGTATTATTTGTTATTTTTATAATTATTTTTAGTTATCTTTCAATTGCATGAATGAGGAACTGTCCTATGAATGACATTATATTACCTGTACCTGTCTCATAATTTAGCTTTCTATATGCAAGTCAATTATTAATTTAACAATATGGGACACCCCTGCACGCTTCGCGTACCAACCCCGACGCTCAATACACCTCGGCATGTTACATTTGACTACAGATAATAATATTTTAACTGTTTAGCGTAAAATCGCAATACTAAATGTATTTCAGTACCTCACTCACATTACTTGTGTTACTATCTATTTATTAGTATAAATACCCAATGATATTAATTAACCTATTTCAAACGTGTTCATTTCATTTCTTTTTGTTTAACATCTGAAAATTAAACTCTTAATGCATCAATAGTAAGTATAATGTCGAACGTACAAAATAAACATGTTTATTTATTTTAAAAAAAACCATTGTTATTAATATATCAACACAATGTTATCCTTATGGAGCGATCTTTTAAGGGAAAATTATACCCCTTAGGAGTATTTTATAATAATGGAAATTATTTAGTTGTCCTATTTAAAACCTAAAGAATCAGTGTACAAAATGTTAAATCTACATGCATAGGAAGGTTGGAGGATTATTGATGAGTGTGTTAGTAAGTCTGGGTTTTGCATTGTATATATATATTATATATATATATCCAATAATATTGAAAATGTTTTATTTATCCCAATAAAATGTCGCCAAACCCCAAAGTAATTAGGTTAAAATAATTATTACCGAATATAGATTTTACGTTAAGAAAAATCAGTTCAGCCAAAAAAATTAATGATTATTGTTTAAGTTTTGTATTTTAAAAATATATGTGTTTTTAATTTAATTGCCACCAAATGAAAAGCACAAATACTTCTAATAACAAATTCTCAAATTATTGTTTTTTATTTGCAAACAAAAATTACGTTATACCTATATTTCTAAACTATGTTAAAGCAATATTTGTTATACGAAATCTAGTTTTATTAATATTTCATTCCATGGAAACTAAAACTGTATAGGTATCGTAAATTTAATAAAAAGTTACCTTATAAGCATAGATTTTAACGTTTAATTAACAGTGTACTAAAACTTACACATTAAATTTTATAAAAAGAGAGGTTACAGGTTACACCATACTGCTGATTACATTGGGTATGTCAGACTAAATCAACAGTGATTTAACCTCTCTGTTTGTCTAATATAATTGATGCACCTTTGTGGGACGGCCTTAGAGTTTGTTGCCACTCCAGTGAACTAAATGTTGTAACTATGAATGTTACACTAGGGAGGAGACTGGTGCTAGCAAGTTGCCCCGCACTGCAGATTGCATTGGGCATGTTAGACTAAGTCAACAGTGGTTTAGACTCTCTGTTTGTCCAGTATAATTGATCCACCTTCGTGGGACGGCCTTAGAGTTTGTTGCCACTCCAGTGAACTCAATGTTGTAACTATGAATGTTACATAAGGGAGGAGACTGGGGTTCACGTGTTGCATTGTACTGCAGATTGCATTGGGCATGTTAGACTAAGTCAACAGTGGTTTAGACTCTCTGTTTGTCCAGTATAATTGATCCACCTTCGTGGGACGGCCTTAGAGTTTGTTGCCACTCCAGTGAACTCAATGTTGTAACTATGAATGTTACATAAGGGAGGAGACTGGGGTTCACGTGTTGCATTGTACTGCTGATTGCATTGGGGATGTTAGACTAAATCAACAGTGGTTTAGACTCTCTGTTTGTCCAGTATAATTGATGCACCTTCGTGGGACGGCCTTAGAGTTTGTTGCCACTCCAGTGAACTCAATGTTGTAACTCTGAATGTTACACTAGGGAGGAGACTGGGGTTCACGGGTTGCATTGTACTGCAGATTGCATTTTGGATGTTAGACTAAGTCAACAGTGGCTTAGCCTCTCTGTTTGTCCAGTATAATTGATGCACCTTCGTGGGACGGCCTTAGAGTTTGTTGCCACTCCAGTGAACTCAATGTTGTAACTATGAATGTTACACTAGGAAGGAGAGTGGTGCTAGTAAGTTGCATTGTACTGCAGATTGCATTTTGGATGTTAGACTAAGTCAACAGTGGTATAGCCTCTCTGTTTGTCCAGTATAATTGATGCACCTTCGTGGGACGGCCTTAGAGTTTGTTGCCACTCCAGTGAACTCAATGCTGTAACTATGAATGTTACACTAGGGAGGAGACTGGGGTTCACGGGTTGCATTGTACTGCAGATTGCATTGGGGATGTTAGACTAAGTCAACAGTGGTTTAGCCTCTCTGTTTGTCCAGTATAATTGATGCACCTTCGTGGGACGGCCTTAGAGTTTGTTGCCACTCCAGTGAACTCAATGTTGTAACTCTGAATGTTACACTAGGGAGGAGACTGGGGTTCACGGGTTGCATTGTACTGCAGATTGCATTGGGGATGTTAGACTAAGTCAACAGTGGTTTAGCCTCTCTGTTTGTCCAGTATAATTGATGCACCTTCGTGGGACGGCCTTAGAGTTTGTTGCCACTCCAGTGAACTCAATGTTGTAACTATGAATGTTACACTAGGGAGGAGACTGGGGTTCACGGGTTGCATTGTACTGCAGATTGCATTTTGGATGTTAGACTAAGTCAACAGTGGTTGAGCCTCTCTGCTTGTCCAGTATAATTGATGCACCTTCGTGGGACGGCCTTATAATTCGTTGCCACTCCAGTGAACTCAATGTTGTAACTATGAATGTTACACAAGGGAGGAGACTGGGGTTCACGGGTTGCATTGTACTGCAGATTGCATTGGGGATGTTAGACTAAGTCAACAGTGGTTTAGCCTCTCTGTTTGTCCAGTATAATTGATGCACCTTCGTGGGACGGCCTTACAGTTTGTTGCCACTCCAGTGAACTCAATGTTATAACTATGAATGTTACACTAGAGAGGAGACTGGGGTTCACGGGTTGCATTGTACTGCAGATTGCATTTTGGATGTTAGACTAAGTCAACAGTGGTATAGCCTCTCTGTTTGTCCAGTATAGTTGATGCACCTTCGTGGGACGGCCTTAGATTTCGTTGCCACTCCAGTGAACTCAATGTTGTAACTATGAATGTTACACAAGAGAATAGACTGGGGTTCACGGGTAGCATTGTACTGCAGATTGCATTGGGGATGTTAGACTAAATCAACAGTGGTTTAGACTCTCTGTTTGTCCAGTATAATTGATGCACCTTCGTGGGACGGCTTTATAATTCGTTGCCAGTCCAGTGAACTTAATGTTGTAACTATGAATGTTACACTAGGGAGGAGAGTGGTGCTAGTAAGTTGCATTGTACTGCAGATTGCATTGTGGATGTTAGACTAAGTCAACAGTGGTTTAGCCTCTCTGTTTGTCCAGTATAATTGATGCACCTTCGTGGGACGGCCTTAGAGGTTGTTGCCAGTTCAGTGAACTCAATGTTGTAACTATGAATGATACACTAGGGAGGAGACTGGGGTTCATGGGTTGCATTGTACTGCAGATTGCATTGGGGATGTTAGACTAAGTCAACAGTGGTTTAGACTCTCTGTTTGTCCAGTATAATTGATGCACCTTCGTGGGACGGCCTTAGAGTTCGTTGCCCCACAAGTGAACTCAATGTTGTAACTATGAATGTTACACAAGGGAGGAGACTGGGGTTCATGGGTTGCATTGTACTGCAGATTGCATTGGGGATGTTAGACTAAATCAACAGTGGTTTAGACGCTCTGTTTGTCCAGTATAGTTGATGCACCTTCGTGGGACGGCCTTAGAGTTTGTTGCCAGTTCAGTGAACTCAATGTTGTAACTATGAATGTTACACTAGGAAGGAGAGTGGTGCTAGTAAGTTGCATTGTACTGCAGATTGCATTTTGGATGTTAGACTAAGTCAAAAGTGGTTTAGACTCTCTGTTTGTCCAGTATAATTGATGCACCTTCGTGGGACGGCCTTATAATTCGTTGCCACTCCAGTGAACTCAATGCTGTAACTATGAATGTTACACAAGAGAATAGACAAGGGTTCACAGGTTGCATTGTACTGCAGATTGCATTTTGGATGTTAGACTAAGTCAACAGTGGTTTAGCCTCTCTGTTTGTCCAGTATAATTAATGCACCTTCGTGGGACGGCCTTAGAGTTTGTTGCCACTTCAGTGAACTCAATGTTGTAACTATGAATGTTACACAAGGGAAGAGACTGGGGTTCTCAAGTTGCACCACACTAGTAGATAAAAACTGGCAGAGCGAGGCTCACTTTTCTGGCCTCTGATTGGTCGAGAGCCGTCACGTGACTTTTCCAAGATGGCGGCGCCCATTTACCGCCAAATTTCCTAACCTCACTTTTCCTAACCTCAAATTTCCCTCAAATTCCCAAATTTCCCTCCAAATTCCCACATCATACTATATAAAATGCACTGTTAACCTTGTTATACTTTATAAAATGCACTGTTAACCTTGTTATACTATATAAAATACACTCTTAACCTAACTTTTTCCATGTTATACTATATAAAATGCACTTTTTTGTCCAATATGGTGTCTTTTTCCATGTTATACTATATAAAATGCACTTTTTTTGTCCAATATGGCGTCTTTTCCCTCCCGCGCCAACTCACACCCCGTGGGAAAATTCCCTCCCAAAATTCACTCATCTAAGATGGCGGCCTTATACTATGTAAAATATACAATCTTATACTATATAAAATGAACTTTTTTTATCCAATATGGCGTCTTTTTCCATGTTATACTATATAAAATGCACTGTTAACTTTGTTATACTATATAAAATACACTAAATTTTTCCATGTTATACTATATAAAATGAACTTTTTTGTCCAATATGGCGTCTTTTCCCTCCCACGCCAATTCACACCCCGTGGGAAAATTCCCTCAAAAAATTCCCTCATCCAAGATGGCGGTCTTTATACTATATAAAATGAACTTTTTTTGTCCAATATGGCGTCTTTCCCTCCCAAAATTTCCTCCTCAAAATTCCCTCCTGAAATTCCTCATCCAATATGGCGGACTTTATGCTATATAAAATACACTATAATAAATGTAAAAAGATGACGACCTTTCTTTCCCTCCTAAAATTTCCTCATCTAAGATGGCGGTCTTTATACTATATAAAATACACTATAATAAATGGCTAACGCGTCGTCTGCTGGTCGGGCGCGCATGCGCGTTGTTACTCTACTCATATATACACTACTTCATATACTCTATGTGCTTGACCCAATCGCAGCGCCCCTGGTGACAAAACTAAGCACATCCTTTCGGAAATGGCGCCTTCGGAAGGGAAGTCCCCGTGGGAAAATTCCCTCCCACAAATTCCCTCGTTATACTATACAAAATGCACTCTTAACCTTTCCCATCTCATACTATATAAAATGCAAAAGATGATGGTCGTTTACATATGTACTATATAAAATACATTCGTATACTTCCGGCGACCATCGGCTACTTTCGTACGAGTCGTCTGCTGGTCTGGCGCACACCCAAATGCCACGCTCTGATTGGTTACCTCCCTACTTTACAAGTAATCTTTCTCACACGTACTGTTAGACTACTTATTTAATTTAAATTTTCTCAACTTTTACCAAATACACAGTTAACATACGCTCTTACCTTTGGGTACTCATCCACGGCTTCCTACACTGTTACCTACCTATACTTATCTATCGAATCACAGTTCATCCTCAAGCCCCTACTTAACACTCTAGGCAACCCGCAATACACGTTTTTAATTAATTATTTATTAAAAAATGAAGGGACAATTCTTTTTATTTAATCTGTTTATAATTTGTAATACACTGTTATCCTATCCATTTTTAATAATTTTTTATTTTATATTAAATACTCTGTTAACATGCGCTCTTACCTTCAACTACCATCTACTTCTGGTTAACTTCATATTAAACACACCCGACATTCTCTAAACCTAACAGGCTAGCTTAACGCTCTTACCCTAGAGCCCTCATGCCTAACCGAACTATTCAACCTAAATTACTTTGCTCGGTGCACTGGCAGTCCATTCAGTTCTCGCACAACATAGGCTGACCTCAATATTGTTTGCTATTTTAATTGGCACCGGACGGACACTCCACATGTTAACCCTAGAGGTCAAGTTTAGTGATATCAAACAGCATTATATGCATTTCCTCAGAGATAGTAGAATCCAACCATATCTCGTCTATTATTAAACAAAATGACAGAATTATTGGTATTATAGTCCCGCACTTTTAAAAAAAGAGAGCAATAATAATTTATGTACACACTACGTTTTATTCAGTAAAATCAATTGATATTCTTGTTATTATCAATTTTCATACGTAATACATAGAACCTTTTTTCAATAATTTGTGCTTTATATTTAAATTATAACAAGTAAACTTAATTTTAACAAAGTTTTATCTATTTGTTTTGTTGTAAATTCCATAATTTATACATGCTAACACATTACATTATATGTGTAATAATGAGATATCGTACATCAAAATTATACCGTATTTTCTAAAGTTTTTATAGTTTAGGTAAAATTTTAAACAATATGTATAACATTTATAGCTTAATACCATCATTAAGCTATAAATGCTATACCATATAAATTACATTCATACACATTGAAGTCACAAAATAAAGTTAACAACCTACATTCCCATCAACACATTACCTCCAAGTAGAGGGCTAACAACACTACACCCAATACACGTTTTCATTAAGTCACACTGAAATAGTAAACTTTTACCAAGTTAAAGTATTCAGTTCCCCTTTACAAAAATAACTCTACATACGTCCATTGACTATAAATGAAGTATATTAACCAATAATACTTTTAAAACTTATACATGTCAAGAGACACCCTAACTTTAGTCTACTGAATTATTGTATGTTAACCACCCTAAACTTACAAATAACAATTGGGACCCTTTGATATATTATCTATTAACAACACGTCAGGGAAACTATGACATGGAACCCAAACCCCTTAAAATTTAGTAAAATGTCCATAAATAGAGTTATTTGTGTACAACATATGTTATAATTCCCTAAAAGCATTAAAATGCAGTGTCATAACAATGATATTCACCCTAAACATTAAAAACCCCTTTAAAATAATCTTATAGAAACCTTTATAAACTTAATTTGAGCTCAAAACAACGTACAAAACTGATGTAACACTTGTAAATTAATTGTTTAACCTACATAGCTATTTAGTTGACTTTGCATTTACTACTACATGACTCCAAACATTTGGCAAAGTGTAAGTAGCCAATAGGAATAAATTCTCTATAATGTTCACATTTTAAGCTTGATTTGAACAAAACCTGGTGCTATAGATTATTTTCATCTATTTATTAAACAAATAAACGAATAGTTAGTTGAAATGTGTCTATTGTAGAAAATTTGGTATTAACAGTAAGAAAGTTTGGTTTCTTTTGACTATAATATACTCGATCAGAAAATGTATATACACCACTCCTAAAGACCTAAACACATGGAAAACCTACTTACTGAACACACTGCACCCTTGACAGATCACCTACCTATCCATTACATAAAACCTTTGTTTGTCCACCCAGCTATTCTATGAAATTAAGTGGCAGAGAGGGCTTTATAGCCCTAACTTTGCCTTATAAAGTAACAATAAAGTAGTTTTCATTTAATTTCCATCCAACATACATATACAACCTAACTACCAAACACCATGACCCTACATATCCAGGAGTAAGACTCTTGATTGAACACCCACATACCCAATCCACAGTTCTGTTTATAGACCCCTACTTTCCCAACACATAAGACATCTGACTGACCACCACCTACTTAATATACTGCACTCTTGATAGATCACACAACTAATCAATAAATGAGGCCTTAATTCAACACATTGACATTGACCAACCATTTATACAACATACATTTATCTTTATAGACCACTAACCTTCCCAACAAATGAGACTATTGAAATATCACATAATTAAAATACAACATACCACACACATACACAAACACACACACACACACACACACACACACACACACACACACACACACACACAAACTCTAAATACAAGATTTTTGACTAACCTCCCACCTAGTAAACACACTGTACCTCCGACATATCACCTAACTTATAAACTTACTCTTATTAAACTTATTATAAATAAACTCCATTACATTTGACCTTTGATTGTCCATCTACCTATTCAACACACATGCACAACCTTCCTACCAAGCACTAATACCCTTCCTATCCAGTAGTAAGACCCTCCTACCCACTTACCCTACACTCAGTTATCTTTATAGATCAGCTACATTCACAAAACATAAGACTATTGACAGACTCTACCTACTTAACATACAAGACTTACCATACACTCTACATGGAAGACGTTTGATTATCCACTCACCTACTCAATACACACAAAACACTTGTTTGATCACACAACAATTTAACAAACACAACTGTCGATTGACACTCCACATTCCCAAAGCATCATACTACCATGAAAATAGTCCTATTGACATACCCCTACCTACCAAACATACGTACCACACACCATAAAATCATGACTTAACATTCCCCTACCTACTCAACACACAATACCTCTGATAGATAATCCACCTAACCATTACATAAAACCTTTGATTGACACTCAATATTCATGGATGACCTACCTACTAAACATACGAATTGACCACATTCCCAAAGCATATGAAGGACCACCTGCCAAACATACGTACCACACACCATAAAATCATGACTTAACAGTCCACCCACCTACTCAACACACAACACCTCTGATAGATAATCCACCTAACCATTACATAAAACCTTTGATTGACACTCAACATTCATGGATGATCTACCTACCAAACATACGAATTGACCACATTCCCAAAGCATATGAAGGACCACCTGCCAAACATACGTACCACACACCATAAAATCATGACTTAACAGTCCACCCACCTACTCAACACACAACACCTCTGATAGATAATCCACATAACCATTACATAAAACCTTTGATTGACACTCAACATTCATGGATGACCTACCTACCAAACATACGAATTGACCACATTCCCAAAGCATATGAAGGATCACCTACCAAACATACGTACCACACACCATAAAATCATGACTTAAAAGTCCACCCACCTACTCAACACACAACACCTCTGATAGATAATCCACATAACCATTACATAAAACCTTTGATTGACACTCAACATTCATGGATGACCTACCAACCAAACATACGAATTGACCATATTCCCAAAGCATATGAAGGATCACCTACCAAACATACGTACTACACACCATAAAATCATGACTTAACAGTCCACCCACCTACTCAACACACAACACCTCTGATAGATAATCCACCTAACCATTACATAAAACCTTTGATTGACACTCAACATTCATGGATGACCTACCTACCAAACATACGAATTGACAACATTCCCAAAGCATATGAAGGACCACCTACCAAACTTACGTACCACACACCATAAAATCACGACTTAACAGTCCACCCACCTACTCAACACACAACACCTCTGATAGATCATCCACCTAACCATTACATAAAACCTTTGATAGACCACCAACATACATGAACAACCTACCTACGTAACATCCAACACTCTTGACTTTCCACCCACCTACTCAACACACATATAGACTACGTAACTAACCATTACATAAAACCTTAGATTGACACCCAACATTCATGGAAGACCTACCTACTAAACATACAACTTGATTGACCGCCTACCTACCCATCACACATTTCTCTTGATAGACCAATCACCCTCCCATAAAAAGACTTTTGTCAGACTATTTACTTGACATACAAGACTTACCACCTAATAGACAATCTACATAAGGCTTTAGTTATCATTCCGCCTATCCAACACACATGTACAAGACACCTACCAAGCTCCATAACCCTTCCTATCCATTAGTAAGACTCTCCTACCCACTTAGCCAACACACAGCTATCTTTACAGACCAACTACCCTCCCAAAACATAAGACTATTGGCAGACTCTACCTACTTAACATAAAAGACTTACCACACACTCTACATATAAGACTCTTGGTTGGTCGCCCACCTACTCAACATACAACACCTCTGATACACCATTCCCTTGAACATTACATAAAACCTGTGATTTCCACCCAATCACCAAACACACATGACTCTTAATAGACCAATCCACCTACCTCTGCACACACAATTCCTTAGGACACACCCTACACCCACCACTCATCCTACAGACAAAACTCCTAGAGAACTACTCATCCACCATAAAAACACTATTGCTTCATATAATCATGTTTTAACATTATTACACTGTAAGATAGGTTTAATATAGCTAAAGACCTAAAGTGTTCCCTAAAATTCTGTTTTCTCTAGAAATATGAGAGCCGTTGGTAGAAAACATCCAAACTAAACATAGAAAATAAGAATCAGCTAGTAGTTTCATAGAAATTCTGCTATACAACTAAAAAAATATGAGAAAAAGTTAGGTTTAAAAACAATGAACATAGAAAAAGTTAGGTTTAAAAACAATGAACATAGAAAAAGTTAAGTTTAAAAACAATGAACATAGAAAAAGTTAGGTTTAAAAACAATGAACACAGAAAAAGTTAGGTTAGCAAACATCAGAAGTACAAAAGTAAGGTATTATCAAGAATAAACAATAATATTTTAATTAGAGAATTTAGGTTATCATTGGGATGATCTATATAATGATATCCTTATAATTTATGAGGGATGTTTCCCACCACTAACATTTTAGATTTTATAAAAAAAGTGCCATTCTAGTTTATACACAAGCAAGGCTGTTGTTTTATGACTTGATAATAATTTAATCTGTTATAAGGGATATTATGGACAGTTTTACATTTAAAATAGGATATTAACCAAAAATATATTTATCTATCAAAATAGTTTTTATTGAATTTTAATTACGCCCTGATATGAATCAGGCATCCTTTATGATAGGGGAGTTACTGTTAAGCGATATATGAGGGGCAAAAGTAATTCCACATCTATTAATTTTCACCATACGGAATTTGGGAGCCATTTAATAACTTCCAAAGCTTTATGAAGTCATAAAAACTTGGCATGGATGTAAAATTGCTCTAAGTTTATTTGAGAACGACACTTTATGTACAGGGGTTTTATACCCAAATAATAGTGGAAGTCTGATTTTTAAGATTACTTTACAATGTAAAAGACTAAATAAACTTTATAACACAATAAAATGTAAATGTATTAATTTGACTAACGGCAACTATTACGCTGGACCTTTTAGCGCACAATTACGTGTTTTATCATTGGAGGGGAAACGTTTTACGGCCCCACCACCGTACATCACTTCCACATTCTAGCCCCCGTCGAACGGTGTTTATTACTATTTTTTCAATTATTTATTTATTTTTTTACCGTAAAAATTAACGTATTACTGCAAATGTCTGAACCATTATTACTATCTAGGGGTCTAAGGTTATTTTGCTTGTGGTAACCGCTACTGATAAAGTAACGAACGAAGCTTGCTACTGCACAGTCAACACGCAGCCTACCGTCTACCTAGTGTCCAGTACAACGATTAAATAGAATTACATAGTAGGATAAGAATAGTTCTCTCACTCTCATTTCCACCACTCAGAGCAACTTTATCACACCAGTGCTTTTCGTAGGTCCCAATCTAAGCGCATTGTCCATAGTTTAGTAAACACGTTTTTATTAATATACAATTATGTTATATTTTTCCTGCTATTAGTTATATCAACTTTGTTAAATATTCCGTACCTACCAATATAACATATTTTTGGAGCTACGTGAAACAAATTCTGGATACATAATGTATTCTTACTCACCTTTTCTTCTATGATTATGTGCCTGATGATTTTAGGTAATGCGTAATGTTTTCGGACTTTTTTCCTTAACATTTAATTCTAATGACACTACATTCAAGCACTTTAATTTTGCCAGTAGCATTAAGATTAGATGTTCAAGTCGGTGTCATTCTGAGTTACATGAGACAAGTGAATCGTCCCGACTTCATCTCATCCACAGTCTTGGGGCCTGGAGTTACCCACTAAATATCCCATTTTAGCATCCTTTTATCAAGACCACTCACGTACTATCACTAAATATAGATACAAAAGACTGTCCAGTACTATGTGTTTTCGGTGTTGTGGTTTTCCTGTTCTGTGAAATTAGTTCATGTTCGTTGTTCACAGGTTGCGCCAGCTGTCTCCCTTTCTTTGTGTCTCCAGCAAACGCTGAAGTAACTACAATAGCCATTAAATAGTACCACAGACGTGCGTCTACAACATATGCATTGCCTTGGACTGGCTATTTTTTATAGGCAATTTTATTATTCTTTATTTATGGTATCTTCCAAACCACTTTAAATCGAGCTATATTTTTCCGATTCTTAAGACACATAATGACTTCAAAGTAATTTATTTTGTCCAATCTATCCAATCTGCTCTTACTAAAGTTATTGAAGGTCCTCGATTTGATATCTAAAGAATTTATTGACAAAATTGTCTTCAAAAAACATTGATTTTATAAATGCCATTCCAAACCTCGATCTAGCTATATACACTGATTGCTCCTGTGAAGCTTCATTGATGTGGTTTCAAAGATACTTGAATAACAATTTTCTGAAAGTTAAACTTATAGAAAGATTCTCTGAGGTATTTCCTACTACAAGGCTACATTACTGGTCCCAATTTTTTTAATTTGTTTCTTAATAACACCATTAGTAATCCGCCTATTTAACACCTTATATTTGCTCATGACGATGAATTCAAAGAATTAACCACTTATGAGAATTGTATAACCCTTGAATCTTCAAGTAATTGCTGAGTGGTGTGCTGATAATACAATAATAATTCATTCAATGGAATGAAATGTCAGATCATCGCATTCAGCCGTCTGATAAATCTATAAAATGACCTTGGGGTGACATTGACAGCAAATATACACCTGGCGCGTGTATTTATTTATATTTATATATTCTTATTTATATATTCCCTTTGTATTTGTTTATTCATTTTTAAGATGCCAATCGTCAAGAAATTGTTTATAAGGATTTCGCATGAATGTGATGAGTGTAGATGAACAAGTGTAATCATTGTTACTATCTGAGTTTGACTTAGTTTAGAAAAGACTATTTATTAATAGCCCAATAGGCAAGGCAAGTATGGGTCCTACAGTTGTACGTGGAATCCGAACCACGTAGCATTGGTCTGATTTTCAGCTATCTGCTAAGTATGACACTCAGTTCTCTTCTCTATCAGAACCTTGCTACCATCCAACATGGACACTCCAGACTTCTCTAGTAGTGTCCATGTCCATGGTATAACCATGGAGTGGACGCCGTGTTAGTATTAAGAGAACCGAGCATACAACCTTCGTCTACAATCTCCCGAACACTTTGTCCCCAAGTAGCTGGATTACAGCACTGCGCCACCAGTGCCAACAAGACTATTAACATATCTGCGAAAGTAAACACAATGCTAGGGTTACTTAGATAATCAAAAGAGACCTTTTGTGAGAAAACTTAAACATTATTTTACAAAGCTTTAGTCCTTAGTTCTCTTTGTGTTGGGTCCCAAACTATAACAGTTGATGTACAACGTCGCTTAGTTTACCGTATGTTCTCACAGCTCAATACCTGCCTTCTGTATTACCTGGTCGGGAGTGACACAATGGTGCTGTCAGCAAGGTAAGGCTCTTTGTGTTGGGCCCCAAACTATAACAGTTGATGTACAATGTCGCTTAGTTTACCGTATGTTCTCACAGCTCAATACCAGCCTTCTGTATTACCCGGTCGGGAGTGACACAATAGTGCTGTCAGCAAGGTAAGGTTCTTTGTGATGGGTCCCAAACTATAACAGTTGATGTACAATGTCGCTTAGTTTACCGTATGTTCTCACAGCTGAATACCTGCCTTCTGTATTACCTGGTCGGGAGTGACACAATTGTGCTGTCAGCAAGGTAAGGCTCTTTGTGATGGTCCCAAACTATAACAGTTGATGTACAATGTCGCTTAGTTTACCGTATGTTCTCAGAGCTCAATACCTGCCTTCTGTATTACCTGGTTGGGAGTGACACAATAGTGCTGTCAGCAAGGGAAGGCTCTTTGTGATGGTCCCAAACTATAACAGTTGATGTACAATGTCACTTAGTTTACCGTATGTTCTCACAGCTCAATACCTGCCTTCTGTATTACCTGGTTGGGAGTGACACAATAGTGCTGTCAGCAAGGTAAGACTCTTTGTGATGGATCCCAAACTATAACAGTTGATGTACAATGTCACTTAGTTTACCGTATGTTCTCACAGCTCAATACCTGCCTTCTGTATTACCTGGTTGGGAGTGACACAATAGTGCTGTCAGCAAGGTAAGGCTCTTTGTGATGGTCCCAAACTATAACAGTTGATGTACAATGTCGCTTAGTTTACCGTATGTTCTCACAGCTCAATACCTGCCTTCTGTATTACCTGGTTGGGAGTGACACAATAGTGCTGTCAGCAAGGTAAGGCTCTTTGTGATGGATCCCAAACTATAACAGTTGGTGTACAATGTCGCTTAGTTTACTGTATGTTCTCACAGCTCAATACCTGCTTTCTGTAATACCTGGTCTGGAGTGACACAATGGTAGTATCAGCAAGGTAAGGCTCTTTGTGATGGTCCCAAACTATAACAGTTTATGTACAATATTGCTTCTCCAAGGAAATTAATTTAATTTCTTGGTAAAATATCTTTACTGGCAAATCAGAAAATTCAAATTAAAAAAAAAATAATGAAAAATCAACTTTAAAGGTTTATCAAAATTATTTAGTCAATATTTCGTCAGTTTATTTTTTAGACTAAAGTGGATATGTAATTTTTTCTCTTTAATGATTCTTTTCACAAAACTAACCTACCTGGAGGCAAATTTTTTTTACTCATTATAAATTAATAATAATTGAGTCGGACAGATTGCTACCTACGTGTCATGTTTAACACATATACGGGTTTCAGTGGGGTGGGGGATACATTGCACTGTCCACCATGGGCGTGACTGATTTCTGCCTTCAATATTCAATTTCCGCAAGAGTTTACAATAGAAGGAGGGGAGTTCGCGGTAGAGATGAGGGGACTTACAATGGACAAACTGAGTATAGTTCGGCAGAGTAGCTTAAGTTCCCCTTTATCACTGTTGTCTGGACTTTGATGAAGCCATTGTTACTAAACTTACACTTTGTGAAATATAGACTGAACAATGGACTAAAACTTTAGCGCCAATGTTAACAACGTTCGATTTTGTTGGGAAGGTAAGTGAATTAAGTACTTTCAATTTGTATATTAATATATTCTTAGGGTGGTTTTAAATTAATTAATAACAAATAAAAATATGTAAGATTTTGTAAATGATATGGAAAGTTTAAAATTTACAACCAGACACTCACTTATATAAATTTTTAACGTGATGAAAATAGTAAGTTGTATTTTAAATAATTAGTGTATCAAATAAAAATATGATATTTTGGTTCTCTGGACAGTTCTGTTCTCTTAAAGAAACCAAAGTTTAGCGTTTTATCTACATAAATAAAGCTATAATATTTATTTGCATTTAACATACACTTCATGGAGATGAAATCCAATATGTCAGCAGGTAAGACAGACTTTTATAAATACTAACATTCCTTGAATATTCATCTTTAAAAGCACCAAGACTCTTAGGAAGAAACGGAGTTATCTTACCAGAAATGAAGCATAATATTCCAAGAGTTGTTGTCGTTAAAAGAAATAAAATTGTATGTGCTTCTAAAATGTTTTATTGTATTTATTGACATATTTGTTATCTTTTTTTACGTTTTTAAACTACATATAGTCCCCTTAGACTGTGACCTACTGAAACCGCGAGAGAGATGCAATGAATGGTGGAGGTGAGATAGAGAATCACTCTTACCCTGCTTATTCCATCTAAAACTTATCATGGAAACTAGGTATGAGATAGGCCGCGTACTGGCAGTCCAATAGCAAACCCTATCCATTACGTATTCATTAGTTTGATTAACACTAACCTATCAGGCTTAGAAAAATTAAATTTAAACATTGTTTAGTATTGAAATAACAACAGCATAATGAAAAGTAATGAACAATGAAAAACAATAAACAAACTTATACAGTTCATCACAGTTATTTTTATACAGCTAAATCTTCTTGCGGATGAACACAAATAGGAAGTTGAAGGCGGATGTCAATCACGCTCATGGTGAACGGTGGAACATCCCCTCCGCTGCCGAAACCCTTACACGAGCTAAATATAACACGCATTTCATAATCTGTCCGGCCCATATAATCGCGTTTCATATTGAGTATAGTTCGGATAAAATGTAACAAACATTATAAAATAATAGTTATAACAGTAAACTGTGCCTAACGTATTAAAAATTTATGCCACGTTAAAATGATAAATATCTTAACTTAGCAAAATCTAAAAAAAATTATAAGCAATTCATTTACCAATATTTATTTCACTATAAAAATAAGGACAAATGAAATTTATTCGCAAAGAGAAATACATGTGGACAACATACTTTGTATGGCCACAAATGCATTTAGGTGCCAACATTAACTCTGTTCACAGTACACGAACTATTTTACGAATTAAATGTCAATGTACGTTTTATTGGAAACCAAACCAACAGTAGCCTTTTCTTGACGTTTAGACAGGAGAGAAACACTTTTTTCAACAAAAAGTTTAGGATATTTTCAATTTATTTTTCCTGTTGTGATCTCTGTTTCTTTATCAGTAGAGGGATAGTGGGGAGTTCACGACGTCCCATGGTGAGTTTTCGTCAAATGGTGAGTCGGGGGTGGGGGAAGGTCTCGCGACCGGATCCAAGATGGTGGTCCCGGATCCAAGATGGCTGCCCCCATTCCTGCCAACCTGTTGGGAATTTTCCCTCCCAAAACGTCCCTCAAATTCCCAAATTTCTTTCAAATTCCCTTTTTGTACTATAAAATACACTATTAGCCTTGTTATACTATATAAAATGCATTATTTTCTCTTATACTCTATAGTAAATCTATACTCTATGGGACCTTGACCCAAGTTTCCACACCACCCAAGAGGTATAGGGTCATTGCACTCTGTGCAAAGGCGCGTTTTTTATTATAGTGGGTGTCCCCAGTAGGCATAATCCCACTTCCTTTAATGTAACTTACTCCATTCCTGCCAACCTGTTGGGAATTTTTCCTCCCAAAATTTCCCTCAGATTCCCTTTTTGTACTATATAAAATACACTATTAGCCTGGTTATACTATATAAAATGCATTATTTTTCCATAAAGGAAAATTGACCTTTAGACACACAAAACATATTA
>JAQJVL010007783.1:0-22351 GCA_035578905.1 Stictocephala bisonia
TTGGTTTATTGTACATTTAACATAGTAAATCTGCTTCTAACCTAAAAGGAACTTGTTTTTCGGGACCAAGTTTCGCGTATTTCGTCACATATCTTAAAAACTACTGCAGCTACAGGTCTGGAAACGGTTTTATTCAATTGTTTAGTTCATTTTACATAAAGAGCTCTAAATTGTACATCTTAATTAACAGCCAACAAATACCCGTAGGGCTTCGTTTCAGCAGGGGAACTGAAATTCAGGCGAAATCTTTCGCTAGCCGTAACTCGCTAACAAAGCATTTTCGGACCTATGTTAATTAGAACTTTTTTTCTTCTTTTGATGTGAGGAATCACGCCCTGCCTTATGGGCACCTTTTTTCAGAACACCCTGTATAGCTGTTTGAATTTGTTAACAATAACTCATAACCGATTGAGTATCTACAATGACTCATAACTCTTAGTAAGAATTCTCGATAAAATTGAAGTTCAGGACTTTGAGATGGAGTAGCTCACACCCCTCTGACAGAAATATATGCAATTTGTTGATAAGTCATTGTGGTATGGAGAGTAATTGAGGGTGCAAGCAATTTTTTCTCCAAGACATCATTTCTACATCAACATCTGAGCCTCTGATTCCATGTTATGAAAGTGACGGTAGACAACAAACAAGTGCTGACAATTTTTTATTTTATTTATGTTATTTCTGTTTAAAACTGCATCACCATTATATAGATCTGGTAAAACCTCTCTATAAATCCCTACAGAGTAATGTGAGAGTTTGGAAGGTATTGTATCGTGTTTTCAATTTTCTCAGATATCTATGTGTACTAAATAAGTTGGTTGCTTATAGATAACTGAGATATTGGTCAGTTACTACTCAAAATAGTCTTTTAAAACAACTAGGTAAATTTACCTTTGAGCCTTTTGGATAGTTCTCTTGTAAATAAAACATTTGCCATTTTACTTCTGTAGTAGGCTATTCGTGGATTGTATGCTTTGTCTAAATTTATGTCATCAAAACTCATAGATTCACCTATAAAACAGAAAAACCATTATACAACGATTAGAAAGAAATATATTAAATATATATTATTTATTAAAATATATATTTATAATTCTATTCTTTCCTTATTATAGAATTTTACATAGTATCAAATATCAAAAATAGTGTACAGTGGTATTAAAAACTTTATGGTTTTGCTTGATAAATTGGCTATAATTTTACAACAGCTACACAAAGTGTTTTTTTACCCAACATGATTATGAATATGTTTACTATGAATATATACCTTACTTTGCCAGATTTACTGTTGTGTTCAAGTAGAAAAGTTTTTGGAATAAAAAATAATATTTATTTAATTGAGTTTAGTACTTAATATTTTGATACTTAGGATACTACGAGAATTTAATACATATACATTTAGGAATGTATATGTATTAATGTCTCCTATTAATGTATAAAATGTCTCCTAGAAGTCCAACCCCTCGTCCACGTCGTAGGAGACGGGCAACGTCATAAAGTAGGGGATAGCCTGTAGAGGCGAGACCAGTTGGGACTTCGTGAGCCCTGGTACCTCCAAGGTTGCTGGTAAGGCTCTACAGGAACTCTGAAAAGTGACGGCTAACGGGGCTCTGGTGAAGCTACGATAGGCCTAGCAAGCCAGTAGTGGATGAATACCTTGCTTTCAAAAATGGTACAACAAGCCTCGGAAAGGACGGAAAACAAGGAAAGAGACCCGGCGAGAAATTAGGATTGAGAATTGGCACATTCAATATTAGGACGTTAAGAGGAAAAGTAGAAGAAGTGGTGGATATGATGAAGAGGAGGAGATTAGACGTGTTGGGATTGGCTGAAACAAAGTGGAGAGGAGAAGGAGTTAAAGAATTGAGAGAAGGGTTTACACTGTATTGGAAGGGAAATGAGGAGGGAAAGAGAAACGGAGTAGGTTGGATAATTAAAGAGGACGTAATAGCAGAGGTGAAAGGAGTTAATGACAGAATAATAAGAACAAAAATTAATCTGAAAGGATACAATTTGGAATTGATCCAAGTATATGCTCCACAGGTAGGATGCCCATTAGAAGAAAAAGAAAATTTTGAAGACGAATTACAGAGAGAGGTAGATAGTGAGAATCTGGTAATCATGGGAGATTTTAATGCACATGTTGGTATAAATAGAGAAGGTTTTGAGGAAGTAATAGGTAAAGAAGGGTGGGGGAACAAGAATAGAGAAGGAGATAGATTATTGGAATTTTGTAAAAGAAACAGTCTAGTTGTGGGAAATACTTGGTTTGCTAAAAGAGAAAATCATAAAATAACATGGTATGGAGGAGTGGATGGTAGGAAGTCAGTAGTGGACTACTTCATATATAAGGAGGAAATAAAAAAAGAAGTTTTAGACATCAAAGCAATCCCTACGGAAGCCATGGACAGTGACCATAGACTGTTAGTGTTGAAATTTAGGACCAACAAACAAAGAAAGACAAGGGAAAAACAGGAGAGAAAAATTAGAGTGTGGAAGCTGAAGGAGGAGGTGAAACAAGAGGAGTTTCAAGAAGTTTTAAAAAAGCATTTACCAAAGGAACAACCTCAGTCTGTAGAGGAAGAGTGGACAAAATTTAGGGAAACGTTTGTGGAGGCAGCTGAAGAAATATGTGGAAGGACAAGTGCAAAAAGAAGATGGAAGGAAACTCCATGGTGGAATGAAAGGGTAAAAGAAGTGGTAAATAGAAAAAACAGAGCATTTAGGACATGGTTTAAGGAAAAGACAGATGAAGCTAAGGTAGAATATGCACGATGGAAAAAGGAAGCAAAGAAAATAGTTAAAGAAGAAAAGAATAAATGGATGGAAGAATGGACTAGGATGATGGAAGATGATTCAAATGGGAGTAAGAAAGTACTGTACTCTTTAGTGAGGAAAAGGAGGAATGGGGAAAAAATAGATGTAGTGATGAAAAACGAAGAAGGAGAGGAAATAAAGAATAAGGAAGAGTTAAAAGATATGTGGAAACAATATTTCCAGACATTACTGAACCCAAATGTCGAAACACAAAGAGAGGGGAAGGAGGAAGATATAATAGAGACAAATGGAGAGGAAGATGAGGACATAACGTGGCTAGAGTTTGAGGAAGCTGTAAAGAGGATGAAAGAGGGAAAAGCAGCAGGAGTGGACGAGTTACCAATAGAGCTAATAAAGAGGGCGGGTGCTGTCGGCATGCAGTGGCTATACAGAGTGATGAGAGTGGTATGGAGGGAAAGAAAAACTCCAAAAGATTGGAAAAAGGCAGTAATAGTGCCAATCTTCAAGAAAGGGGATAGGAAGGTTTTCAGTAATTATAGAGGGATAGCCTTAATGTGTCACAGTGCAAAGGTATATGAGAAAATTTTGGAAAAAAAGGTGAGGAACGAAGTAGAAAGAAAACTGAGAGAGGAGCAAAGTGGATTTAGACCGGGAAGATCAACAATAGACCTCATTTTTGCTGCTAAACAGATGCAGGAGAAGAATTATGAGTATGGAAGAGATCTAGTAATGGGGTTCCTAGATATGGAAAAAGCGTATGATACTGTGAGAAGGGATAAGGTATGGGAAGCACTTAAAAGGAAGGGAGTTAAAGACAGTATAATTGAAAGAGTAAGAGAGATTTGTGGAGAAAGCCAAAGTTGTGTAAAGATAGGGGGTGAAAAGACAGGGTGGTTCAATCAAGAAAACGGATTAAGACAGGGTAGCGCTCTGTCACCTCTTCTCTTCATAACAGTATTAGATGAAGTAATGAGTGGAGTGGCAAAAAGAATTGGAGAAGAAAATATGAAGGTTATGGCATTTGCGGATGACTTAATGGTTTGGGGAAGTAAAATAAAAGAGGTACAAAGACAGTTGGATGTGTGGGTAGAAGAAGTAAAGAAATATGGGATGAAATTCAATGTGTCGAAAAGTGAATATATGGTAACAACAAGGAACAAAGAGTGTATATTAGAAAAATTAATGCTGGGAAGAGAGGAAATGAAGAGAGTACAGTTCTTCAAATATTTGGGTAGAGTGTCCTGGAAGAAAATGGTAAAAATGAAAGAGACATAAATGAACGAGTTAGACAGGCTGGAAATTTCTACAAATTAGTTAGGGGATTAATAAGAGACAAAGGATTGCCACAAAGAAGTAAAGAAATTATATATAGGACATACTACATACCAATATTAACATATGGAGCAGAGACATGGGTAATGAAGAATAGAGAAAAGAGCAAGATACAGGCATGTGAGATGCGTTTCCTGAGAGGTAGATTAGGAGTAACGAAGTGGGATAGAATACGAAATGAAATCATAAGAGACAGATTAAATGAAGAACCTCTGCAAGATAAAATAGAAAGGGAAAGAATTAGATGGTTTGGACATGTGAAAAGGATGGAGGATGAGAGGATACCAAAAAAGTGGATGGAGTGGAGGATACAGGGTAAACGTCCAAGGGGTAGACCAAGGGATAGATGGAGAGATGGGTTAAAGGAGAGTGTAGTAAGAAGAGGGGAGGTATGGGAAAACATATTGGAAGAAAGGAAGTGGGAAGATAAGCAATGGTGGAGAGGACTGTGTACCAAGCAGACCCGGGAGAAGACTGGAACCTGCTGATGATGATGATGATGATGATGATGATGACATTTAGGAATCAGTATTTATGTTACCAGATTTCCTTAATACCTTGAAAACTAAATCAAAGTTGTATGCATTTAACACTATCAATATCTGAGTTTTAAATATAAATTGTTCCTTGGGTCTTAAATTATTTGAAATTGTTCTTAGAGTGAGTTTATAAAAAAATGTGTGCTCGCTCCATTCTTTTGAAATATATTAAACATATTCTATGTTGAAATGTAGGCTTAAAGTTTACTCATTCCTGCCATTTTGATGAAAACAATAAGTTGTCCTCCTTGATAAAAGTATTATCCTAGAAGATAAGCTAGTACCATATCAATGTTTACAGACTTGCAGAGTTATCCACGAAAAAGTTCTGAAATCAGTTTTAAAAAGCTTCAATTGAAAAGATCCAATTTTCCTTTATTTCAAACACAGGCATTGTATTAATTATATTGTGATAGATTACATATTGTTACGGATCATAACAAACACCACCAAGGCCCCCTCCCTGGTACATAGGTAATGGCCCCCTCCCTGCGCGAGTAACTGCCAGCGGGGCCATTACCATTCTTCCAGGAATGGCCAGAATGGCAGATCACTTGCCTTTGGGTGAATCCAGAACCTTCCTGAATTGGCGCCGTTAAAGATCCAGATCCCCTCCTAGAATCACTTTGGCAGTTTCAGAACCTTCTGGGCTCATACCTCTGCGTTATAAGACACCCTTCGACCGACCTGACAGTCTACAGAGTGGCACAGTCAGTCACAGTGGCAGTCAAGTGACAGTGCTTAATTGTGACAGTCTAGTGACAGTACACAGAACTGTGTCAGATATTGTGGGAACACAGACTCGTCTGTGATAAGTAACATTAATTAATTGTGGTATATAATAGTGATTAATTTCAAGTGCCAAAATGGTGTCTAACTAGTAATTTATGTTTATAAATATTTCAGTGTGTAATTTCATTATTTAGAGTATGTAAATAAAAGAAAAGTTAGTAGCCAGAAGTGGCATTGCCTTATTAATTTCAGATCCTGCTGGTCCGTAACAATAGGCTTGTATATTCAACAAAAGATTGTCCATTACAAAAACATTCGTTATTATTATGATCAAGTATAAAAGTGGTTTTAGGATGTTTGTTAGAGTTAAAATATCAACATGGTTAGGACATCATAAATGATTATTTTTTGTATAATAAATATATACAAAAGCTATTTAAATACAAAAGAGGTTCCAGAATAATGATAATTTATTGCTATGGGAACTACTTCTTATCTATAAAAACTGGCCTCTGACATCAAGAAACTTAATATCTTTTATAGAAAGAGTAGGCAAAAAAATGCTCAGTTGTATGGTCTTGGTATTTTACCCAACATGAGAAGTTACTAGAAAAGACTTAAAAGATTATAGGTGAAATCACAAAATATGTCATGTAAAATAGGCTTTGCAATTAAGTTGACAATAAGAGTATAATACTCACAACTAGCGTGCAGAACTGAAGAAACAGTAACAATTCTCGCTGGTGCTGAACTGATGATCTTTGGGAGGAGGATAAGAGTGAACAGGAAATGGCCTAAATGGTTTGTGCCAAACTGTAACTCAAAGCCGTCCTCAGTAAGGGCCTTGGGAGACATCATCACACCTGCAAAGGTAAGTGGAACAGGTATTTCAATATACTGAAGATTATACTATCAAGGTGTGCAGTAACAATACACCAACTTAACACTGATATGTTTAACAGGGAGAAGAAGGAATACTGCACACTCCAATTCTTTAACTATGGCGGGTACACATTTGAATATCATGGGAAATGATTTACACAATTTTTTGCATGGTACCTACAATTTTTTTGTGTAACAGTTTGCTTCACAAATTATGCTAGAGAAAAAATACTCTAGGAGTACAAGGTGTCATCCGATGATGATGTGCTTCTGTTATTGGCAGTAATAGAAAAAGACATTGATAACGTCAATTTTAACTATCTCATCAATGTTGAACTTATCCATACTAGCTAGAAAATTTAAACTATGTCATACTAGCCAGTCACTATTTCATGAAAAACAGTTTATTTTAACCTCAAGGCTTATTAAAAAAATATGTCAGATCTGAAGTTTACACTTTCAAAAAGAGATGTCTATAAAAGACTTCAAGGAGACATAGATTTTTAAAACCTATGTATTGCGGAGAAACTAGTCATATTTTAAAAATAGGTTTTGTAAAATAATCCTGTTCCAAAGTAAGAATATTCTATGTTCGTATAAATAGGCAACAAACACAATGCCAGGAAAACAAGTGATCCTGAACTAGGATTTCCCACTAAAAATTCTTTAGGCATGCGACCAAAAGGGATTAAGCACATGCATCATGCACACTGACTGGAAAACATGTGCAACGTCCCAATATCGAAGCTCTCATTACATATAGCAGGTTGGTTTTCAGGCAGCAAAATGCATGAAGTATTTTACATTTCACTACGATATGTAATCTCTTATACAGGGTGAGGGTTATTCATGAAGGTTTCCACCCATTTCTACAATTAAAAGTAATGAAAAAATGTCAGCCTGATAGTCCGAAACGCTTCGATAGTGAGTTACAGCTAGCAAAATATTTCAGCAAGAGTGAAAACTATGCTGAACATCTGAAAAAGTAAAATAATAGGCAACTTTGGTTGTATCTTATGTATTTTGGTTTTAAAACTATATTTAGTAGTTTTTTTAATGGCAATCAGGATAAAATGCATAAAATTAGGGCATAAAACCCGGTTTGATAAAAAATAACTTTGTTAAATGAATAAAATCTTCAAACATCGATTGTAGAGAATTAATTTCTGAAAAAATTTTTGTAAGTTAACTCAAAAATAAAAAAATTGCAGTAAGTGCTAAAAAATCTTTTTTACTTATTATATATTACTATATATATATAATACTATATATATATATATATATATATATATATATATATATATATACATTATTTTAATTTATTGGGTTGGGCCAATTTTTGTCTATTTCATTGAGCCAATAAAAACATAATTTTATTATTAGATGTTCCAAAAAAGTCCATAATTATTGAACATTTTGAATCATTTTTTTAGTGACTTAGTTGTGTTTCTTAACTTTCCAGGGGTTCCATGTGGCTGCTAATCAGATTCCATACTATGGACAACTAATGTTTCACAAGAATTTGATCCTCTTTTAAACAATATTTTTAACCGATATCCATACACAATAACCCATTAGATGAATCTGGATATTTTAGAGACCAAGAGTGAAGCCTTCCATCACCAATTCTCTGTCTGTTCAGGAAATGTAATATTTAATTGAGGGGGCGGAACTTGCAGTTAATCAAAATAAATTGTATGCAACATTAAACAAAAGGTGACCCTTCAACAACCAAGGAATGTTTAGCTGGCTGGAGTTTTGTAACTGTTTGGTTATTAATCAACAAATATAAGCGCATATTTTATCTGTGGATGAGGCACAATTCATTGGGATATTTGCAAAATGAACGCTAACGGGTGTAAGAAAATCCCCATGATGTAGGTGAATGAAACTTTCATCACCGGTTTTGCAACTGTCTATGTTGTGGTCTTCTGCACAATCGCCTGATTGGTCCCTTCATACTATCTGGTTGCCTAAATTCTAAGTTCTATTGCATTTCCTAAAAAAAGAGTTGCCTG
The DNA here is from genome assembly GCA_035578905.1 of Stictocephala bisonia. Lineage (NCBI taxonomy): Eukaryota > Metazoa > Arthropoda > Insecta > Hemiptera > Membracidae > Stictocephala > Stictocephala bisonia. Next base: position 8,282 of record JAQJVL010007783.1, read on the forward strand.
AAGCTGCTTGAGGAGTTCCTGTACATTTTAGACAACTTCTGTACTTCCAGCATGATGAAGCATCTCTCCACTTTTTAAATGCTCCGTACACTAACTTAAATATTAATTTCTTGGACGGAGGATTGGTGATGGAGGGCCTCTAAAACTACCAGATTCACCTATTGGACTTTTACATCTGGAGATGGGTTAAAAGACAGAGCAAATTCTTGTGAAGAATCAATTGTCTGCATTATGGATTCAGATGATCAGATAAAGGGAATTTCTGAAAAGTTAAGAAGCACAACAAAAGTAGTAGACAAAAAAGGTTCAAAATTATTTATAATCTCAGCTTCATTTTTGAAAATTTATTCAAAAAGTGTGTAAATTTTTTTTTTTTTTTTTTTTTTTTTTTTTTTTTTTTTTTTTAGTTTGCTACACCTATTTTTTTTTACCCTTTTACCCTATTTTCTCAGAAATGAATCCTCTACAACCTGTTTCAAGATTTTACGCATTTATTACACATTTTAAAAAGTTATTGTTAATCAAATATAAGAAAACTGGTTTTCATTTTCAAATGTCAAGCATTTAACCCTAAATATAAGAAACACAATCGATATTAGTAGACTTTACAGGTCAAAATACATAATATACAATCAGAATTACTACATATTTAACCTCTTAAGAAGTTTACTATGAATTTATTTCACTATTTGCTTAGGAATCATCCTATAATATTTGCTAGCTGTAACTTACTAAACAACACGTTTTCAGGTTTAAATAATATTTTTTTCATTATTTTTAAATAGAACAAATTTAGCTGTAGAAGTGAGGGGGAACTTCAATAATCACCCTGTGTATAAAGCTACAGGACTAGGATTCTGCTACTACTGTCTTTCAGAACAGTTATGCAGTGGACATATTCTTAGTAAGCATGCTATTTTTGTTGATTATTTAAATTTATAGCACAGTTTCAAATCCTGGCATTAACTGTTAGTTTTTGCTAATAATCAGTAACAAACATGAGCAACAGACAAAGTCAACTTACTATTAATTATTGGCGAAGGTTATTTAACAACACAGTCATGCACCTTCATGTCAAACAAATACAAACATTTCAATATTCATATTAATAAGTAATTTATATTAAAGTAATGACCTCTAAAACGTTGGCTGGCTACTAACGGAGGTCACCCTGTATGTATAAAAATCAAACTTCCTTAACCTACTGAGTTCTAGATATAAATTGCCATTTGTAGTCTTTAAAGCCTAATGTCCTTATACAAGTACACAATGCAACATGTCCCTGAGTCCTGTTACGTTCTATTATTTAAGACTATTGGTATATTTTTTTTTTATTTTTTATATTCCATTGTGTCAGAAAGAGAGTCAATATTAAAGTTGCCAGCAACTAGCATTTATGCGCTACTTTATCCAGTATTTTCTGGACATATCGGAACAACGATTCAATAGACACATATCATACAGTGGTAATGACACACCCACCCGCTATACACGTACAGTGGTAATGACCCACCCACCCGCCCACACACGTACAGTGGTAATGACCCACCCGCCCACCCACACACATACAGTAGTAATGATTACACACTTGATATGAAATGATATTTAAAATAATAGTTTACGCTGACTGACTAATGTATCAGGGCCTTCCCTTAATTTGTGATCCAAGGTATCTGATAAACACTTGTAACATAAATCTAATGTAAATCTGCCTTCAAATACACTTTATAAAATTTCATGATGTTTATAGGTATAATATTACTTTTTTCGCTTGATAATTTTACTATTGTAATTTTTCAATTGTTTCTTTACATAATTTATTTATCTATTAATGTGCCTACTTTTATATTATTATTTAAAAATTGAAGTAATTCGTATCAGTTAATCATGTATAAATTTATAACTATATGTCATTTTAATAATTGTTACGTGTAAGAGAGCACTATGTAGTCATAACCTCACCATTTGTATATACAAAAAGACAATTTTCATTTTATTTAATTTCATTTCAAATTTAAATGCTATGTAAACGGCAATAATAAAATATAACTTGCACTTCAAAACTGTATACTTTTAGCTAGTTTATCAGTTAGTCAATAGTGGCAGTAATTGCCAGGCTGGTGCTGTAGTGATCAGTTATGTTTGTTTAGAGCACAACAGAACAAACTATTATTGTAGTTGTTGTATCATAGTAAAAATATCAAGATAAGTGTTACTGTGGCCAGTAACTCTAGTTGATCTGTTGGAGATATAAGCCTTGTTTACACATGCCTAGTGGCCTAGTAGCTCACTTGCACTCACGGTGCATGTAAACAGAAAGTCCAGTAAAGCGAGCAAGTTGTTCGGCCGAGTAAAGTTCCAGGCTCAGAAACTGGGTTGAGAAGCTGGTTTCAGAGGAGACCCATTCACTGGACCTAGTGAGAACACTCAGCTTCCACCTCCATAACAACTTTTTGCGTCTTAGATTGCTACCTACTCGGCCCATGTAAACAGTTGGCCAAGTGCAGTGAGTGTTGAGTGAAGTGATATATTATCATATGTGTCAGATAAAAATCTTTAAAAATACATAGATTTGTAATATACTTTTACGTTAATGATTTTGTTTTTAAAGTAATAATCATGTCATATTATACCTGTCAGTTTTCTGAGGAAGAAATTGTTAAGTTTTTATGAACTTTATTGTGATTTTGAGTGTTTTGGAACATGGCGTACCCTGACTCTAAAAATAAAAACAAACGTCAAAATGCAATTGAGTCTATCATTCTAGATATGGGTATGCCAGTCTTGCAGCTTTAGAAGTAAAGAATAAAATCGTAAAATTCTGTATTATGAGTATTTTTATGTATACATTTTTTCCTTGTATTATAATCATGAATGAGATTATACCTTTTCTAAATCATGGTATGAGACAAATTTTGTTTCATTTGTCAAATCATGGCTTCATATGATTTGACAAATGATCTCAAAGCCATGATTTGTCAATTCATATGACAAATCATGGCTATGAGAATAGTTTCAAATATACATAATCAATAAACTGTCAATATATAAAATTCAAGTATCAAATCGATTCAAGTAATTCACCATACGAAATTGAATAAAAAATTATTTTCCGGAGTTTACTCACCGCAGTTTTTTTTCAAGCACTGTGCTATTTCATTTGCATACATGTAAATCTTTGCTTAAACCAACTACTGGGCACAGTACTGAGTCATCTACTCGGCACATGTAAACAAGGCTATAGATCTAGGTTTAAATTTGTGTCAAACATGCAAATCAGGTATCCCGCATTGCAGGTCTTGCGTTAACATAGAAGAGTGGTTGCTAACCTGCGTTGTTTATGAGGATGTGTATATATTCCTCTTGAACAAGTATCTGCTGGGCACAACTTCTCACAGATGACAGAGATGCTAGGTTTAACTGAACGATAGACAGCTGTCCTGTGCCTGATTGGTCCTTACACTGCTGCTGAATCCAGTCTCGAGCAGCCTCTGTTTTAGGTATGTCCCGGCATGCCATCACTACCCGAGCCCCTAAACACAGTTCATATATCGATAATTACAAAGCAGTAAATACCTCACTTGGAAGTGGCAACCAGATGCCCTTGCAGACCAAAGTATGTAATAAACAATCTTCATCAGTTCTAACTACACTGTGTAGTATTATATAGAAAGTAAATTTTATTAATTTCAAAATACTGAAATCTATTAGTTTAAAAAAATAACCTAAATGTATGATTTAACAACTATTATACATTTCATGAGAATGAATTAGGGTCCTTCCGACTGATATATACATAACTGTCTAGTTTCACTAATGAGACTAACTAAATGATAATACCTCTGTACGTGTTTGGGCGGTTGGGTGGGTTGATACCTCTGTACATGTATGGGTGGGATGATGGGTCCAATACCACTGTACTAGAATGTGTAGTCCATGTGCGTGTGTGTCTATGCGTGCGTGAGTGTGTGTGTGTGTGTTAAGATAATGAACTTGCCATACTAAATTGATGGCTACTCAAGCAAACATAGAGAAAACATTCAATTTGACAGCTCCTACCTATTTCGCACTCACATACTACTTGAATAAGTTTTAGACTCACATTTGTTTTTTTATAGTTATTAATCATTCTGTGTTCTCTTGAATAGCTGATATCCCGTAGTGGCTCAGTGGCTAAGGCTTTTGACTGGAGGGCAGGTCCAAGGTTCAAATCTCCACTGAGCCAACGGTCGGTACTTTACTCATTGAATAAAGTTCGCGCACAGGCCTGTAGGCTCATGTTAACTGTCAAGTGAAGCTAAAAAAAATTTTTTTAAATACTCTGACAAGTACACATGATTAGATATCTAAAATTTAAAACTAATTATGGAAGGTTTGCTTTACCTCTGGAGTAGAGATCAAGCACTGTCATCTTGCCAATGCCTGCACTGCATCCTGTGATGACCACCGTCTTCCCATCCAGCCGCACATTGCTCTTCCATTTACATTGGAACCACCCCATGAATCTGTGTTACACCAAAAACATTTAGTTTTAGAACTAAAGAACTTAACAAACACATTTATTTCATCGGATGCCTCAATACCATTGAACGTGTATGAGCGGGCGTGTCTGTTATGAATTTAAGTAGAATGCAATTAAAAAATGTTACTGTCTAATTTCTTTCTATTATGATTCTTTAATCATAATAGAACCCTTTGGTGGAACGAACTTAAACACGCCTTATTATTTGTATTTATTAGAAAGTATAGTAACATCCAAGTAGGAGCTTTGACATTTTCTCAAACTAAATTATTATTATAAACATTAAAATAAAAATAATTATATGAAATATTCAGTAAATCATAAAAATAAAAAAGGGGTATTAAAAAAATCAATAGTAATAATCAGCCAATAAACTGAAATCCATATCAAGTTTATACAACAATATAGTAAAAAACCTGCTACATGCCACAACTACCAAGAGCAAATATATTTCCAACAAGTGTACCTTTATCAAAGGAAGGCCTCCAATAACAGCAATCACTGAAATAGTAATTTATATGACATCATCGTAAAAGGCAACTGATGACAAGCCTTTTACTTCATCAATAAGCTAATTATACTTTACTTCAATTAAGTTATTAACTTTCTAGAGGCAGGACCTCATTTTCCACACTATAAAACCCACAAAGTGATAAGCCTTGGTGCTCACAGATGTGTTGGACCTTACTTAAGGATGTAACAAAGTGGTGGAAATCAGTCATAATGTATTAAATGAACAACATAAAATATTATCATTCAGCTAGGGGCTTTATAATTCTTGAACTACTTTCATAGTACATATTAAATATTCAAAATGGATGCAGCTGTATTGTTTTTATCGATTTGCTAGTACCTGAGGTGTATAGATAATATTTAAACCTCTATTTATAATAGGCCAATGACAAGTAACCAGCCAGTGGCTGTCAGCTGGTCTTTTTGTCACTTGAGGCAACAGCTGATTGCAACAATGGAGATACTAGTTGAAATGTGTAACATCAACAATAAGTAGTCAATTAAGTTTTCAACTAGATTCTCCATTGTTGCAAACAGTTGATACCTCAACTCAAAAAGCTGATACCAAATACTATTTCTCATTGGGCTATAAACTCAAAGAATATCCAGCTTTATTTTGTAACAAAAACTATAATCTCTTATACACAGCCATAATGATCATTTGAAGCTATATTACCCAAATATTGATGATAAATCTTTTAAGAATAAATTAATATATTTGCTGTCCCAGGCCTATGTAAGCTTACTGCCGTCTCGCTTATTCGTTGATGTATTCTGTTCAACAAAGTATCATTGAAATTCTAATGAATTTATTTCATTTCTGGTATCTTGTAATATTTTTTTAATTGTTTTAAACAAGCTTTTTTAAATATCAAGACTAATTAGATAGTTATTTTTTAACTTCCCTTTTTTTAAATAAACTTACATTCAAAGTTTGGTTTCTGTAGTTAGAATATAGTTCTCAAGATATTTGTTGTTGTTGTTTTTTTCTTTTTGTTAAGAAATTTAGTATGGAAGCTAAATAAGACATTCCTGAACCTAAGTTTACAGGATATATTTTTTTAAATGAATAAGTACTAACAATCCAAGAGTTTTCTGACATCCTTTTCTGAACACCCTGAATAAAAACTAATGATTCTATCCTAGGATTAAAAAATTCACTTGTGAATCCGTGTCATAGATTCTAATAAAATAAATAAATTCAATTTAAAAAAAACCATATATCATAAAGTTACATAGGTGTACGGTCTACTATCAATTGTATATGTTACTGAAGTAAAATTACAAAGCAAGTGCTTCACTGATAGGGCATACAACCCAATTGTTAACATTTATATTTTTTAACTACTGTATTTTTACACACCGTAAGAACTCCTGGTCTAGATGGACACTGGGTCTTGATCCATAGAACACACTATTTATTTTTGTAATCAGTAACTGTACAATATTAGTCTTGATGAAAAGGATCTATGAAATATTTTTATTTTGTACTAAAACTAACTAACTATAATTTCCTTTTTTATATAAAATAAATTGCTGCCTCCTAGCTTCTGCCTGACAGTGTGTCATCAAAAGCAGTCCATCTCCAACTTATTTGCCAATAAATAAAACTTCTGCCGTTTTTGGCTTGGCTATCAAAGGTCGTCACGATACTGCCATAGCCAGGGCCGTAGCTAGGCTGGGGCAACCGGGGCATTGCCCCGGGGCCCCCGGCCAGGGGGGGCCCCCAAATGAAGGTGGAAAAATTGAAAATGAAATTAAAGTTTATGTGAAATTTATTGATTACTGTAGGGATATTTCATCGAATCATCAAAATGTCTTTATAAAAAAATATTTAAATAGCTTTTCAATATAAAATAATGGACAGATATTGTTCTCACAGAGATTTCGTAACAAAAATAGACAGACTATCAATCAGCCTGTCAGTTGTCACGCAATTAAAGAAGTGCAGTTTGCACTTTTAGTTCACCTTACTCCCCCATCCCCAACAGTAATAAACTCGTCCTGACGTCGACGTGACGTAGACGGCTCCGTCTGCCGACTGCCTCTGCCACAGCTGACAGACGACAGTGAGAGTGACTACGACTAGTGACAGACAGCCCGGATAAGGTTATGTTATGTTGATGGTAAACTAACACCAAAAACTGACGTTTTGGCGTTCGCGTCCGTTACTCGTTTGTTACGGTGTTATACAATTTGTATTCTTATTCTTGTATTTGTTAAAATGAAAAGAAGCTATCAAAGTGGGGCAAAGAAAAGGCAAGACAAGAAGAAAAGAGAAGAGGATGCTTCAAAGTGTTCTTCCACCCTATCTGCTTGGTTAAGTCCTACTACTAGTACTACTACAACTAAAAGTACTAATGTCACATCTACATCTAGTACTGAAACTAGACCAATAATTGGTGAGTGGTTTGAATTTAGATACGGTATTTAGGCCTAATTAATTAGCTTGGCCAATAACTATATAATTAATATCTTAAAATTTAACTATGTTAAAATTAACTGTGTTAAAATTTAACTAGAGTTTGAGTGTTTGATTGAGTTTAGACCACTGTGTCTGACTCAGACTGCAATCTATTCTAATCTAATAAGCAATGTTTGTTTGTGAATTTATCACTAGTCATATATAGGCTACATATTACCTACTATTGTGTAGTGGTAATTTAATTTTTTATGTGACTTTTATGATTCCTTTGGTTTCTACTTCTTTCTGTGTAGGTATTTTATTTGTTTATACATGCACAGCAGCACAGCATGAATATCTATCATAGTAATTTTATATCTTTCTGTGATAATATGATGTAAAAAATGCACCACACTCGCTTGCACATTCATTATTTATGAGGCCATGTATCTACTCTACTGTATAGGTACATCAGCATCAGCTAGGCTGAGCTAGGCTATGTACTAAAATTGGGCTCGGCAGATTTAGTCCTAATAGTATGTTTTTCCAATGCAGGTGAAAGAGGTTTTGTTATATCTTTACAATGTTATTAAAATTGGCTTTAAATTATATGTTATATGTAACTAAATGATATTTTGACTTGCTATTTTTTATTGCAGCCTCAGTCCCAGGAAATGAGATTGAAAAGGAAGTTACAGCTCAAGATAACGCTGAAGAAAGTATTGATGAAGAAGTAACATGCCTAGGGCTAGGGCATCAACAAGAAAATTGTGCCAAACCTCCAACAAGTCCTACGTCAAGCAGTGAACTGATCGGCGTAAATGATCAAGTAAGTAGACATGCCAAGTACAGAATACTTATATTATATTTTTCAACATAACAACATATGCTGTTTTATCGCCCTAAACATGGAATATTTACGATAAAATATTCCATGGTTACATGGAAGTAAACAGTATTACTTCCATGTAAACATGGAATTACAGTAAGTCCCTATTGTTATGATCATGTTTGTAAGAAAAAAATACTAATGCATTGCAATCTACTTACAGGTGGAATGTAGCCGGACGAATAAAATTAATGAAACTTGTTTAAACACCGGAGAACCCCATTTTCCAGACCAGATCATCGATCCAGAGGTGAAAAAACGAATTATTGAATTAGGACCCTATCAACCAGTTGGCCCATTTCCATATGATGGAAAACAAGGTAGGTCCTTTTCAGACAATTATTTTACCCTGAAGTCAAAGTCTGGGCTCAAACTGAAAAGAACTTGGTTGTGCTATTCGTCCAAATTGGATTGTGTTTATTGCCAACCTTGCTGGTTGTTTCCCCAGAAAGGACCTGTAGGAGGATGGGATTCAGGATTAAGGGACTGGAAACATTTGTCTGATCGCATAAAGACACATGAGAATTCACAGCACCATGCTGATTCCTGCTTGGTTTATGAGCAATGGCGACGTCATGGCTCAATAGACGATGCACTAGAAAAAGGTTTGAAGGAGGAGCGGAATTTTTGGAGGAAAGTTTTGAAGAGGGTCTTAGATGTCTCCCTTATGTTGGCAACATGCAACCTTCCTTTTCGTGGAGACAGTTGGCATATCACTGATAGAAATAAAGGTAATTTTCTATCATTGATTGAATTGCTGTCAAAATATGACACTATCCTAGAAGATCTAATTACAAGGCCTAGTGGTACTGTTAATTATCTCAGTCCAACAATTCAGAATGAAATTATTTCTCTGATGGCTAGTGAAGTGCTTAGTGGAATTAAAGAAGAGCTTTTGAGTGCGCCTTTTTTCTCCATAATTTACGACACAACACAAGATGTAAGTAAAGTAGATCAGCTAAGCGAAGTTTTTCGCTATGTAAAGATTGACCATGACCAACTCGGAAAACCTTGTGAGTTGAGAATTTGTGAAACGTTTACATCTTTCACAGCAGTTACTAACCAAACCGCTTCGGGGCTAGAAGACGTCATCATAAAATCAATTTCAGAAAAAGGCCTTGACATAACAAAATGCAGAGGACAAGGATACGATGGTGCATCGGTCATGAGTGGTGTGTATAATGGAGTACAAAAGAGAATCCAAGAACTTGCACCACATGCCTATTTCATTCACTGTGCCAGCCATAATTTGAATCTGGTTCTTAAAGATGCCGTTGAATGTAATCGAGAAATAGCTCAATTTTTTGAGACGGTGCAAAATATTTACAGTTTTTTTGGCCACAGCATTGTTCGGTGGCAAGAACTAAAAGTCGTTTCTGGTTGTACAGAGAATCCGAAGGCTCCTGGTCCTAAAGACAAGGTAACATTAAAGACTTTAAACCCTACACGTTGGGCAGGGAGATATGAAGCTGTGTACGCTTTAAAGGAAAGGTTCGGTGATGTAATGAAAGCCTTAAATAAAATAATTTTGACAAGCAAAAAGCCAAAGGAAAGGAATGAAGCTGAGGGGCTCAAAAAAAGGTTAGAATCTTTTAGTTTTGTTTTGGTCTTGACTGTCCAGTGCAAAGTATTAGGGGAAATAAACATTGCCTCAAAATCCTTGCAAACGGAATCTATTGATTTAATGACAGCGTACGATCTCCTAGGCAATGCTTTATTGAAAGTAACCGAACTTCGTTGGTCCTTTGAAGAAGTCTGTAGTGAAGCAGAAGAAGTATGTTCAAAATGGGGGATTACGATTACCCATGAATTTATTAGCCAACGTGCAAGAAAGGTAAAAAAGCAATTTGATGAACTTTGTGAAGACCAAAGACTGACAGATCCTAAAAGCAATTTCAGAGTGACAATATTCTTCCCAATGGTTGATACTATAGTGTCACAAATTGACAACCGTTTTAAAGGCATGAAGCAAGTGATTGATGCCTATAAAATTGTTCACCCTTCTTTCCTGGCCTCATGTTCAGATGAAGAACTGCGTTGTGAAGCTGATAATTTTGTAAGCAGATTTTCAGATGATGTAACGCCATTGTTCAAAGCTCAGATTTTATCAGTAAGGAATGCTTTTCAATCCAAATTAAAGGATTTCAAAGAAGTAAAAGAAGTTGCAAATCTCCTACTCATTGAAAACAGTTCCCTAGCATCAACCTACCCGGATGTACTAACAGCATGCTTTATGTATCTCACAGTCCCTGTGACAGTAGCCAAAGCAGAGAGATCATTCTCAAAATTAAAACTCATCAAAAACTACCTGCGAAGCTCCATGTCCCAACAACGTCTCACTGATTTGGCTCTTTTGTCTATTGAAAATGACAGAGCCCGAAAAATAGATTTTGACCGAATTATTGATGTTTTTGCTAGTGTCAAGTCAAGAAGAAAGTCTTTTTAGTAAGTTCAGTTGCATTCTCACTATCAAACTAGTTGGGCAATTTTAAACTTGAGAATGAGTGGGTATTACCACCATTGATCATATATAATCAATGGTATTACCAGTATTACCATAAACACCATAAATAAATATACAATTTATTGTGTATTCAAAGGTATTACATAATTAATGATATTACTTGTATGTTTATCTACTAAACTATATTGCTTGGATGTAGGCCTAAGAAGAGACTAAAAAGTTTTAAGACATCAGCACTTATGTCTTTATATATTTATTATCTATTGTGAATAAAATTTGAAAAAATAATTATGTTTTTAATTTTCCTTTCAGCACTATAAATAGAATACCAATCACAATGGTAAGCTGAAAAAATAATGGTTCTAAAAACCAAACTAATGGCACCAGGGCCAGGAGTCATACAAATTTGCATATAAAATCATTACCAGTTTATGACTTACCGTAGAAATTTGTAAACATAGTTTATGCAAACAATTAAGTATTATAGATTTAATAAGAAAAAAAGGTAATAATAATAATAATAATAGGATAATAATAAAAAAAATGCACATAAATTCTAAGCCTAAAGATCCAATTACTGTATGCTTATATCCATTAATTAAAAAAAGTGCGAAATATATAACAAAGGGGGGCCCCGAATGGACTTTCTGCCCCGGGGCCTCCAAGGGCCTAGCTACGGGCCTGGCCATAGCTTATATGTATTGTAAATCTATATATTTAATTCCGTAAGTCAATCGGTCGTCACGACATTTCTCGAACTAGGAAGAAGATAAGATAGCGGCCAAGGACAATAGGTAAAATATAAGATATGTAAAAAAAGAAGACTGTGATGGTAGACCATGTTCAGATCATTAACTGTTTGGTCGTCTTGCACAAGTTTATGATCAAGGCGACCTTCCTTCGGTGACGTGACCGCTCCGACAAAAACCCCAAACCTGAAACGCGGTCCGTGCTTCGCGCTATTTCCGGATATTTCAGCTACCTCAATTTGGACCACGACATCGCTCTATTACGGCCCAACGATAAGGCCCCCATCACCGATACCATCTGCCTGCCCACCGAAAATTAGTACGTTGAATAAAACGTCCTATTTCATCATACGTGTTTTTGACCTACTTTCAATCATTGGTCAGCTGTTATCAATAGAGTAACCAAATGGTTGGCAGAAAATGCAATAAAAACTATACCGCATAGAGTTAATTCGTAGTGTAACAAGTAAATCAAGGTCATTCTTGAAGATTGACATCTGTGTTTACCGGACTTGAATGTACGCGAGTGACTCGTAATGTCACAGAACTGGTTTGTGCCGCTCTTCTGAGTCCTTGGATCCAGTAATTCTAATAGGATGACTATACGTCCATATTTTTTACAGACTGTTTGTGTATATTTAAAGTTGTGTTCGTTGAGCACTGACAAAAATATAACCTAATGTCAGTTTTTTTAAGTTTAAAAAGATTAAATCCAGTATTTTCTAAAAAAAATACCGGAAATTATTTGGAACAATTAGATCTGTTAGAGCCATTGAAGCTACACCTATTAGCTAATTTGTTACAAAAAATTACCGGAAACCATTTGGAACAAACAGATCTGTTAAAGCCATTGGAGCTACACCTATTAGCTAATTTGTTACAAAAATTACCTGAAACCGTTTGGAACAAACAGATCTGTTAGAGCCATTGGAGCTACACCTATTAGCTAATTTGTTACAACAAAATACCGGAAACCATTTGTAACAAACAGATCTGTTAGAGCCATTGGAGCTACACCTATTAGCTAATTTGTTACAAAAAATTACCGGAAACCATTTGGAACAATCAGATCTGTTAGAGCCATTGGAGCTACACCTATTAGCTAATTTGTTACAAAAAATTACCGGAAACCATTTGGAACAATCAGATCTGTTAGAGCCATTGGAGCTACACCTATTAGCTAATTCGTTACAACAAATGAGGGTACAGTCTATATGCGGAACTGAATCACACCGTCCCGAACAGTGGAAATAATATGAATATAACCTAAGAGTGAAAACTTCATCTGGCTCCAAATGTATTACAATCGAAGCATGTTAAATCTTAAATTACAGTATAACCTTCAGGTTTCAATGTATTTTTTGTTATTATTTTATGAGTGTATATTTATATTTTAATGCTGTAATAAATAATTTGCATATCATTATGAGCTAGCTTACTCAGTGTGTTATGATATTTATTCACGTTTTAATCATATAATTTCCAACCAACACCTATTACTCCCACCCCATTATCCCGATAGCACCAACCACCTATACATCTATAGTCCGCCTCCGTACTTTTGCCCTACAATTTACGGTCAGCCTAGAATCATTGATTTTATATATAATCAATGCTAGAATGTAGGTTTCGCTAGAAAACTCCCCTGTCGACCGCATAATCTCGTTTCCGCTGTAAGGCTGCACTACTGATTTACAGGAAGATACTTACTTTGAAATATCCTCAATCTAACAATTTATGGTGTTATGAATTAATTGTTTCTAGTTAGGCTATTGCAAGGTTACTTAGTACATGCGTACCCCTATTGAACAGTAGGAGGGACCGCTGCCCCTCTCACATATCTGGTCAATATTACAATTAAATTGAATATGAGACTGAAGAAGGTTAAATTACGTAAGATGAAGGCTGCAAGATAATATTGAGTTAAAAAAACATTTTTAATGTAGGCATATGACATAATTTCAAACTTATTACTAATAATTTTAATTGATTTATTTGTTTTTGTTGTTTTATTTAGCAAAAATCTATTTTTTAACATACTCTCGGTCCCTATGAAATTCTCCTATGCCCCTTCTCCCCCACTGTGTTAAAATAAGTGAATTTAGAATAATTGTTTGACAATTTTCTATTTAAATTATTAACTTACCTTGTTGAATCGCAATGAACGTTTCGTAACAAATTCTTAGTTTTATATTAAATTGAAAACATTTTAGAAACCAGGACGATCGAATAAAGTCATTAAAGTATTATAAAATTGTAACTAAAATTGTCACAGTTTTTTGTGATGTCACAAAGAAAATAGGAATAATTTAGTGATGCGAATGCTCTCAAACTTCGAGTTTGACTGGCAGCAGTCGGCACTCGGCAGCAGTGGCAGCCGAATCAAGGTGAGGTAGGATCGTGCTTTTTCGTCACTATTCGTTGATCTCCGGATATATCCTTCCCCCAACAAAACATAGATGCTGCCAAGGTCATTGTTGTTGCGATATTGTATGTAATTATTGTGACAATTGAATAAATTAAATTTTA
>JAQJVL010007784.1:0-22350 GCA_035578905.1 Stictocephala bisonia
GGGAAAATTCCCACGGGGGGTTGGTAGGACTGGGTCACGTGACCCGAAGATGCCCGAGGGTGGCCGCCATCTTGAATCCGAGAGCCGAAGATGCCCGAAGGTGAGTCTCGCTTCATTACTTTATGTCTACTGAAGAACAAACATGGACAAAGGTCGTTGCTGTCTTATTTTTGCTCAGGCCCACCAAGCAATAAGAAACAGCGTCTTGAAGATGAAGCAACAGAAACAGATGTTTTGAATCCTAAACCTGAATCTGAACCAACTAGGCCTACAGAAGATGTGTTGGGCTCCTCATCCACTCATACATCTACACCGGTGAAGGGCAGTACGTTAAGTGAGAAAAAGGTACATTTACCAAGTCCCAGCTGTTCCTCTACTTCAATTGACCATTTTTCAACTGGACTTATCAATAAGCGAGATCCTGCTCATGGTCCAGATATGGCTATGGTCCACGTTAAGGAAGGGTCATTTCAACCACTAGATTTAGTTTTCCCTAAAAAGGATGGAAGAAAATTTAGGCCTGAATGGTACAAGATGTTTTCTTGGTTGGAATATAGTCCTCTAACAGATAAAGCATTCTGTTTTGTCTGCCGTGCGTTTTACAAGACGGAAAAAAAAGCAGAAGACACTTTCACACACAGTGGATTTTCGAAGTGGAAGAAAGCTGTAAAAGTGTTTGGAAAACATGAGGGCTGTAATTCGCATAAGAATAGTATGACTAAGTTCACCTCTTTACAAGAAGCAGATAAAAGTGGCACTGTTATGGAAAAAGTGAATGAAAAGTACTCCAAAGAAGTTGAAGAAAACAGATTGTATTTAGGAGCTTTGTGCGAATCGTTAATATTTTGTGGCAGGCAATCCATTGCTCTCAGAGGACATGATGAATCTGCAGTATCAAAGAACAAAGGAAACTTTTTGGAGCTGATGGAGCTTCGTTCTAAAGATAATGATTTAATAAGGAAATTCTACACTGAGCATCGAAAGAATTTTCAGTACACTTCAGCCACTTTCCAGAATGAGCTACTGTCAACTATTGGAGAACAAATCAAGCTTCACATTGCCAAAGAAGTTAAAGAGTAAAAAATTTTTGCCATTATAGCTGATGAGACTCAAGATATGGCAAAGCACGAACAAGTAGCTGTCGTCTTAAGACATGTCAACGATAAATTAGAAGTTTTTGAGTCTTTTGTAGGGTTTTATCGGGCAAATAAAACTGATGGTGAAACTCTGGCAAAAGAACTAAAGCAGGTTTTGATTTCACTGGATTTGGACATTAAAAATCTGCGAGCTCAGTGCTACGATGGGGCCTCAAACATGAGGGGCTCTTATAAAGGAGTGGCAGCTAGAATTAGGGAAGAAGCCCCAACAGCAATGTACATTCATTGCAATGCACATATATTAAACTTGTGCGTTGTAAGCAGTTGTACAAGCGTGACATCAATAAGAAACACGTTTTTTGTACTTCAAAGTCTGTACAACTTCATTGAGAAATCTACTAAACGACATGCTATTTTTGAAGGAATTCAAAAAAGTGCTAAAAGCTTCAGTGGTGGAACTGTAACATTGAAGTCTTTAAGTGATACTAGATGGGCTTGCCGTGTTGAAGCAGTGCGATCTTTGTTAGACAATTTCGAAACCACTTTGAAAACTTTACAAGAAATTGCACACACAGACCCTGACAGTGGTGGACAAGCCAATGCTTTGTTAAAGAGCATGGAGGATTTCAGCTTTGTATTTGACTTGTTGTTACTGAGGAGAGTTCTTACGCAATGTGACGTACTGTCAAAGACATTACAGGCAAGCAATGTGACCTACGAAGTTGTGAAATCTGTCAAAATCAGCACGATTGAAGTCTTGCAGTCTTTTCGAACAGATGAGTTTTTTACACAGCTATTTAATCACTGCGCAGAAATCTCTAAGCATTGCGGATTCCAAGAAGCACATTTGCCAAGAAGAGGAAAAATTCCCTCGAAAATCGGCGGTTTGAAACTGTAGAACTATATTACAAAGTTTCAACCCTTTGGCCTGTTATTGATATCCTGGTGCAAGAGATAGAAGCCAGGCTTCAAGAAAACAACCTAGATGTACTGAACCACTTAAGCACAACTCTGAATGCAACTGAAGTGGACCTATCCAGTGTACAGTATGTGTGCAAGTTTTACAGTATGGATAGCGAACTGCTCCTTTCTGAACTAAGGTGTTTTTACAAAATGGAAGAGTTCAATAAGAAGAGAAGTATCCAAGAAAGAGCTGAACTTTTTGTAAAAAAATCTTTAAACAGTGTGTTCCCTCTGATTTTTTATTTGTTCCGCTTGTATTTTACAATCCCAATGAACTCTGCATCCTGTGAAAGGTCTTTTTCATGTTTACGTAGGTTAAAAACTTATACCAGAAACACAATCGGCCAAGAAAGGTTGTCGTCATTGGCCCTTCTGGCAATCGAAAGGAGTGTTGAAGTAGATATTCCCAAAGTAATTGATATTTTTAACTCAAAACAGAAGAGAAGGCTTCATTTTGTGTAAAATAGTTCTTATTACAGTATTATACTTGTGTTGGCATCAATAAAACAACAATAAAACATCAGTAAAGCCTTGTTTATTTTATTATGATGTTTTTTTAATTATTATACTTAACTAGGTTAAACAGTACAATGATTAAAAACTAAATAAAAATTTGAAAAGCTATCTAAATGGATGGTATTTATCTTTCAAACAATTTTGTTGTTGTTGTGACAAAAGATAAAATATTTAAGAATAGTACGGTAATTAATAAAGAACATAACTAATAAACAGATCTATAGGTATCGTATAAAGTATTTAACATATATGCTGATATGGTATGTAAGAAAGTCTTAAAAGTACTTAAACTACATCATTTTAACGTCAAATTTTAAAAAATTTTCCGGGGGAGGGCCCCCGGACCCCCCTTTTACCTGGGAGGTATTCCATACCCCCCAGACCCCCCGGCAATTTTGCCACCCCAGTCCAAAAGTTGAAATTACGCCCATGTCTGTTGGTGTACTTTTTGAGCCAACCTTATTTGCAAAACACAAAGAGACATTTCCGGAAAGTGAACTAGATACCGCCGTTAAATTGTTTGGATTTAATAAATTAGAGCTGCGACAAGAACTGTTAGTTATTTATAACAGAAATGATTTTAAAACTGCTAAGGGTTCGCTAATGTTATTGAACTTTATTTATGATAATAATTTAACACATGTACTCCCTGAATCAGTAAAACTGTTAAAAGTTATTTGCACGATTCCCATGACAAATGCAGAAAGCGAAAGTTGCTTTTCGACCCTAAAACGCATTAAAACATTCACGAGAAATACAATGAGAGAAGACCGACTTAGTGCGTTAGCAATGTGTTCTATTGAAAAAGGCCTTTTGAAAACTCCAAATTTTAACGAGCACGTCATAAAACACTTTTCGGAGCAGAGGGACCGACGGATGAATTTCTGCTTCAAACAGCTTAATTAAGGTATGTACGCCACATTCAGTTATTCCGTTTGTAGAGTTAATAGTCGAATTGTACACTAGGCCTAGTCATTACTAACATTATTTATTTATTTTTTAAATTTATTCCGCGCTAAACAATTCCACAGGGATAGAGAAAGCCACTTCTCCGTCAAAATGTAATAGTTTTGGTTTCGCGCGGCGTGCAGCAATTTGCGTTACTACGTATTACAATACAAGCAGACAGTGGAAAATTCATCATGGCGACGCGGCATAGTTGGCCATTAGATTGAGTCCTCTTGAGATTTTAACCCACCAGCCGCCACTGTAACCGTACACCAAGTGGCTGCCAGAAATTAACGGTGTAGACACCGCATAAAGCGATCTTAGATTTAGCAGATTATGTAATGTATTAATTGATATTATTCACTGAACTGAAAGCCACTTGGTGAATGAAGGTAATCAAAACACCAAGCAGCTGCAAGAGTTTACCGATTAAGCATTACTATATGCTACCAGTACCATGTCTACCTATTTACAAGACGACGTTTAAATATCTTTATATATTTTCATACTTATACTTTTATAATTGAGAGTGTAAAAGAAGAAAATGAGTATTTATCTTCATATTTAAATTGATTGTTTCAAAATTAAAAAAATCATTACAGTTATTTTATTCCTATTAAAAATGTTGAATAAGTAAGACAAAATTACATTTTTGTTAGTTTCATAATTGACTTCCGCCTAAGTCCTGCAGCCGTCCTGGACGACGACCCTCCATAGTTCCATAGCTGGAAAAAGCTATGTGAGTGCATGGTAGCAGGACTGGCCTCTCTCTCCCTCGGGAGGTGTGGCTGGGCCTGATGCTATGAAATTCTAGGTCGGAGTGTCAGGTGGGTCAATATCACTGTACGTGTATGGGTGGGTGGGTGGGTCAATACCACTGTACGTGTATGGGTGGGCGGGTGGGTGGTTTTATTGGATAAAAATCCCACTACTTGCTGGAAGTGTCTTTCGAAGATTTCCCACTGACAAAAAAACAAAATTAGCATCGGTGGCATCAGATGGAACATGAAACTATTCTTACTGTATAGTAATATCATTAGTTGTAGCTGATCCCAAGAAATCCATAACATTTAGTATGGTAGAGCCTCTTAACGAGTGAAGGTAATCAAAACACAGAACGCTAGTGTGGCCGGTTGACCAGTGCTCTAGGTCCCATATTGAGTTGTGGTGGGGGAAACGGCGTTTAATGTCGTCGTTGTCAATTTGAGACGCAAGAGAGTTTCTACTTGGCTATAGTCAGCTATAGCGGAGCTGTCTGCTGGCTTTTGGCGTTTGTTTATCTTTACATGCTTATCAATTATTGGACCTACTGGACTTAATTAGTCTCGTCTATCTTATTTCTATGAATTTTAATTATAGTTAATTTATAGAACTAATGTACTTACAGAGTCTGAAGAAACAGTTGACAAAATACTTGCAGCAAATCATTGTATTAATCATATATACAGTTAACTATTTACACAATATTTACAATTTGTTATTTAGATCATATTTACAATAAAAATGTGTTCTAGTTGTACCCTTTACATTATTTACATCAATTTTATAGCCTGTACATCGATTTTCTTAAAGCCTGAAAATAAAATGACACATTTCAACAAATAAAATGATATTTTGTAAATGAACAACTGAATTGGGTACAAATAAGGACCAATTGATATTTAATGAATAATGACTGTATATATTAAAATTTAATGTGAAATGTCATGTTATCATTTCTCTTATAAATGACTTCCAATACAATTTTCTCTTTTGTCACAGGAAATAATTGTGTATAATACTGCAACAATCGTTTCAAACATATTAGTAATAAATAGGCCTACCAGTCTAGACTAAATATCTGATTGCGTAATGAATAAATCAATAAAATGCAAGTATAATCATCAATTTATTCCTAGATTATACATTTAAAAATTGTTCCGACTCAAATTGATTTCTACATTCTTCTTCACTATCTGTAGCAATAGTAATTATTTTCCTAAATTTACATTTTTATTTGTTTTTCAGACATGCAATTTGATATTTTTCATACCCTGGCATGTACATGTTTGTATTATATAATAGTTATGCAACTTTTTTCGTGCTGTTTACTTTATATTTATTGTTATTATTGTTGTATAATTTGTAATGTTGTTAAAACAAATTGTTTTTTGTTGTATTTTTCATTCATATTATTAATGATTCAATCTCTATATTGTTTTTGAATTTTTCTTTTTCCATTGGTGTATAAATTATTCAGTTTGAATTTATACTTAAATAAACACGAATTTATTAAATTGGGTCCATCATTTAGAATAACCCTGTATAATAAATTATAAAAAAATATACAGTGAGGGTACAGTCATAATTTGAAGAGTCCTAAAGCTACTTTTACAAGATTCTTGATCTGACAAACCAATCTTTACTCTAATTACTTTCTTTTGTATGACAAATACTTTGGAAACAGAACTGGCATTACTCCATAGCCTAAAGGCATACAACAACAGAGAGTGAAATAGGCCATAATATGTGGTAATCAGTACTTCGTTACTCACACAGTTCTTAAGTTTTCTCAACAGTCTAAATACATGATCAACATTTTTACAGTCAGTTACATTTCCAAACTGGGTATGATTAGTAAGTGAAAAGTAGATGGAATCAGTCTTACTATCATTTACCTTTAATCTATTTACATTGAACCAGGTTTTGGCTAGTTGTACAGTATTTGTGAGTTGGTCTTTGACAATATTGAAACCTTTGTTGGCATAAAGGAAAGTGGTGTCATCTGCATTTAGGATGGACGTCATTGGGATGTTAAAAGGCAAGTCATTGATAAGGAATAAAAAAAAGGAAAGGACCGAAGATGGAGCCTTGCAGTATGCCTGACAACACATTTCGAAAGTTTGAATGTGCAAACTTCAATGTGTTTCTCAATAGCTTGATTCTGTTGCCTATGGTGTGTATGTACCTGGTAATTTCTTCAGATATACTTTCCCAGTTGACAATATTGGTAGCAGTGGTAAATTGTTATTAATGATCAACAGCTCAGATTTACAGACAGAGCCATTAACTAAAAACTTGAATACCCCAGGGAAAACTTCAAAGTAGGACCCTCAACATATACAAAACTGTCTTTTTTATGCTGGAGGAGGGGGGAGAAGCTTATCCCAGTTTGATAAAATTTTGTTCTCATTAGGGCCTATTGCCCTATATAATGGCAATAACACTAGCCATAAAAGGCTCACTATGTATAATGTTGAAGTGTTTATCTAGATTATACTATTATTAATCACATTGGTAATACATTTGTTTGCATAACACTATTTTTAGAAGTAAATATTCAGTGAATATGATTGTAGAAAGAAATAAAGTGAGTTAATAATGTAAAGTGATTACAAATGCACAATTTTTAAAAAGTTTGATCTTGTACATTAAATATATGTTTATATTATACATACTAAAATATCTGCAAGTGATAAAATGTTAATTTGAATATTACATAAACATTTGTTTTTGTTACTTCAAAGAAGCAAATTTTTTAATTACTTTGTCAAAGTTAATTCTTTAAGCTCAACTGACAATAGGTTTTTCCACTAAATCATTAACTATTTTGATACAACTATAAACTTTATTTAACAGATCTATCTTAGGTATCCAAAATCAATGAAAATAAAAACAATGAATTTTGAAGCTTAACGATAATTTCCTCTTTAATTTGTAAGGCTAGTAGATTAATACGTCCATTCTGCGCTATAATCTTTTTATTTTATGTTATAAGATATTTTGATTGAATTTTCACGAAATAGCGTAGATAAATAACCAAGGTATCTAAATATAATAGATTGTAATATATTACATGATCTTCGTATACTCTGTTTGATCCTATATTGCAGCGGTTCCTACTACCACCATGTATATAGATAACAACTGTTTATGTCAAACGCTAATCGTTTTTACGTTTTGTTGTCTTTTTTTATCCTAAACTTGGAACAAAGTTTAGTAATTATTTTAATGTTTAGCATTGCCATTGAAATTGGTGTAAAATTACTGTGATAACCGTTTTACTATTCATATCACTTCTTAATACAAACTTACAGAAAATTATAATTAGAGATTTGTATTAATTATTATTTTTAAACTATCGCTTTATTGAAGCCCCATTTCATTGAAGCTTAAACTTGCTTGTGTTTTTTTATTCAGTAAGTTTGTAATATAATTTTAGAACAAATTTAAGACTTATCCGTGTTAAATTAAATTATTTATTGCTCCTTGATAGTCATATTATTAACAATCCATCTTAAAGCTGACTAATACTGAATGCTGGAATTTTGTTTCCAGAAGTGGCTAGAAATTGCCACTCTGCCATATTGTTTATTTACCATCCACAATAAGCACACTTATTCATTTATTTTGACATGCTTCATAACAGATAACAATCCAATTACAATGAAGCACCTCAGCTGTTTAATCAGTTCTTTCTGTGAGGTAAGCTGCAGTCCTACATTTATACTTTCAGTTCGACAGGACACAGTTTGTGTTATTACGTTTCTTAATAACACATGTCTCAGAAAAATATATATAAACAACTTAATAGTAAAACAAACAAGCATGCTGTGGGAAATGTATATATAAAGCGTTTGCTTATAAAAATTGGTATAATTTATAAATATTACGCGTACAAGTAGTGGTCTTCTGATTTTAACCATGTCAACAAATTAACAATGTACACATTAATTAACCGTTTCAGAAATCTATTTTCAAGTTTAATTAACAGTTCAAAGCTACTGTGCAATAGAGAAATAGTAGTCTACACTGCGCAGTTTAAAATTGGATCAACTTGTTTGTAGCTTGTATTGTTAAGTTGATCCTTCTGATCAAATTTGTAGGTGAAATGTAAGAAAGGGCAATTTTTGCCCGGATTTCGCCTTGGTAAAATAGTTTTTATATTCAATGCTATTTGATTCTAACTTTAGATTGCCAGTGAAGTTGCGATACCTATTGTGAACATGCTTGAGGAAAAATTAATTAAACTTCTGCACCTCAGTCTGAAATCTGGCTAAAATGCTGTCAATACTAAAATCTAAATAGAATGATTTTTATAACAGATAATATAATGATTGTTTTCAGGTTGTTTTAGTTAAATTTATTGATAACAAATATTTTTACTTTTATCTTCTACAATTTTAGCTGATTTTCATAACTTTATATTTATTTATTTATTGTTATAGTTAAATCAATAAAAACAAATATCAAACCATGTTCAAAAAAGCTATCACATTTTTATGTGAATTATTATTTAACACCATAAAAATTGGAATAAACAATTGTATTTAATCTATTAGAATTACTTTCGTGCAAAATTCTTGAAGTAATCACAATTCCTAAGTATCTGCCCACTTCTAAAATGCACAAATTATGCTCTTCATTTATATTACTGGGAAAACTAATAAGAATTTATAATTTTATTATAAGTGTAAACTATATCACACACTGATTTCGCAATGTGAAGAGGGTAAAACTGACATGATGTGAACAGAAGATAAAACTAAACAGTGGTCTGAAAAATTTGTTATGCATAATATTTGTAGTTTGCGAAAATTACAGAACATGTATCTCTTTCCAAGTGGATAGATGAACTCATACACCTGCAATATCGTGAGTAAAAAAAACCATCCTTTAGTTTGGAAAAAGCCACATGTTAGGCTTGTGAGCCAGCATTCAGTCCTGTTTGTCGTTGTTGAGTAATGTTTGTCATACACCATAATATATTAAAAAGGAACACTATGATCTCCTTTTGAAGAGAGGATTAGAAAAGATTCTGTTAACACCAAGCACCATCTCCTCTTCAACCTACGCTTAACTTGTCTTTTGAATTCGGTAATCTTTGCCATTTTCATGAAGGAACTTGACAGACCCATCTGTCCACCTGAAGTCTTTTCGGGAGCTGGCACGATGTTTTAATCTGGATTCTCTCTTGCTTTCAAAAAATGCTTCTTTAATTTTTCTAACCTCCTGTAACCTCTGACTAAAGCTGAGGAACAATATTTATTTTCTCAACAATTTGTTGATGCGAAGAATTTTAGCTCCTCCGTTTTCTTGGTTTTCCTGCAGTTTCAGAAGATTAGTAACTATACTAATTTATAGGGAGATTGGTTCAATAGGTCAGTACACAGGTTTTTATGAGAAGAAATGGAAGAAGCGGCTGATTTGATGCATGGCAGCACGAGTGTTCATTGCACATGTGCCTGTAGCTGAGAGCTATGCTCACTGTCCCAGTCAGAAAGAGAGTCTCATAGAGAAAACTAAATAGTGTCTTTCCAAAACATTTATTTACCTGTTTATACATCACATAGGAGGATTTCTATTACTTATGAACAAGGAGAATCAATCATAATGCAGGATGACGTGGCATCAGCTATGAGAGCTGAGGTGTCGGTTTACAGCCAGCAGTAGGAGACTGGCCATAAATTAGGAATAGGTAGTAGCGGCTGGCAATAGTCTGCTGCGCAGACTCACACAGCCCGCTTGTCACTTCTCCCTATTAATGCATTAATGTACATGCCACATATGAATAGAGTTTCCAGTTTTTAAAGTGGCCATTTCCCAAATTGCCAAGCCACCACTGGTAAGTCAGAAGCCCCAGACAGCCAATAATAGCAATGCAATTTTACCGTCAGCGGACCAAAACATGCTTTATTTATTTCAACTATATTTATTATTGTTATGACTTATAGTGAACATTTTATGATTATTAGAGTCGGCTGGACTTGTTATCCATCTCACTTACTAAAAAGTGAATCAGTTCAGCAATATACCACCTAAATGTGGTAAGTGACTATTATAGTGCCTAATATTTTTATACTCAACGTGAGACACGGGTCTGTTTTTAGAATATAATATCACTATCATGACACTGCAGGCACCCTCCATACAATACATGTACAGTTTTTAACTTCAAAAAGGACGATTTTGATATTTTTGTCTACCAAATTCGGCTAAACGAGATCCTAGTATCTAACAGATACTGAGTGTTAATAATATGTGAAGAGAAAATACAATTAATGTTTAAGAGAATGTTATATGCCAGTGAATGTTATGAGACCAGTTTTAATGAATTTTGTAAGGAAAATGAGTTGATAAGGAAGGGGAAGTGTGAGCAATACCCTTAAATTATTATACTAACATCCCTTATAACGATGTTCTGATGTATGTTTACTTACTGCAGTTTGCAGATTAGATAATAGCATAAGGTTAGAGGTCATAGCGAAGGTAACATTTTAGCCTGCTGCATCAGCCTGCTTGAGTCAGGCACACCAGACGGACATCAAGTGAAACATTATTAATAAGGTATCAAATAATTATGTTTGTACAAATTTAATAATATTGAAATACTTTTTGATTTTAGAATGAGTTAAAGAATATAGAAGATGCAATGGATGAGGTTGAATTGATATCAGAAGATGAAAAAATACCGTATCACGTCGGTGAGATTTTCGTTCACCAAACTGTAGAAGACACACAGGTTTGAACCAATTTTATTGTAAATAACATAGTAATTAATAAATGATCATGCTTACAGGGTTACCATCTGTTATACAATTTTCCATATCCTTATTTTAGATTTAAATTAGATCACATTTTGATAATATCTCGTAAAATTTATTTTAGACGATAGAAAGATTTTCATTGGTTCCTGATACAAAACAAATTGGTTGAATAATCAATATTGATATGACTGTCTATGGACTTTTTATTTTTAATTCTATCATGTATATAAAATACCATAGGAAGGGAATCCCTCACATGGATATAATACTTAAAACAACTTGCTACAATGAAATTCTTAAGAAAAAGACAATTATTACGGTCAAAGGTTTTTACATATGCTATCGTATCAATTAAAAAAATATACAGACAATAAATAAACTTTCTTGCACATAACCTTTCACAATTTTACATGTAGTTAAAGGTTATGTGTAATAATTGTATTCTCATTTAGCATATAACCTTTGAATCAAAGTTTAATAAAAAATATACCAAAAAATAACATCTCGCTTATTTAAATATGAATTAGGGGCTACCCTGATGTGACACTTTAGTACTATTGCAATCTTCATTCGTTCCTGTAAAAGAAATCTCCTGTCATGAGAAATTCTCAATGATAAATGGGCCATGTGTACCTGTAATTTTTCTTATCCAAAGGACAGTTAGGATGAAGGTGTGTTCTCCTTTAAAAGAAATATGCAATTACAACTACTAAAATTACCCCAATTAATTGGAAATGCAAGTTCAAAAAGTTATGACTCGTAAATGGGTAAACATTATATCTGTGAGTGAGTGAGTCAAGTTAGATTCCATTCATGCTTCATAGTAGAGTATGCTCTTAGGCTTAGTAAACAAATAATTAAATAAGCTACCTTATATCAAGATACCTTACAAATATATACTTGAACACTTTAGGCTGTTGAATTCAACTGGCCTACTGACAAAAGTGCCAGTAGCTGACCAGTCGAAGGAACCATGTCTACCTTTATTGCAGCAAACGTGATAGTTGCCAAATATGTTTGGGAATAGAAACACTTTGAATGAAACATTTTTTCTATTTTTTAATTTTTTATGTGTAACTGAGCCTAAATCGTAGTCTATATCCATGTAAATCAGATCTGATGTTGTGACATGTATTATAGTAGTTACATTCTTGCATTATTATAATTAACACAGGCTTAACCTCTTACTTCCCAGTGGGTCAAATTTGACCCAGTCAGTGAAAAAATTAATATTTAACTTATTTACCACTCTTTATCCTTTAAAACCCAATGGGTCAAATCTGGGACAGTTGTTGTCTAAAGTTGAAGTAGTTCCTGCAATCTAGTGGCACATTGATGAACTACACTCCATTTCATATTGTGTCATTTGGATGATAACAGCAGTCAACATAACCTCAAAGTTTGGGACTTTTTCATCAACATTTAGAGGTAAGATATCAAGTTGAATTAATCACAGCTCCTTTTAGCACTATTGTAGATTACTAGTAATTAATAATAAAGTTAGAATTCAGGTTTGTTCATAAAATAATTGTATAAATGCAACTGGGTTATATTTGGCACTCTGGGCAACAAAGGGTGTTGTAAGCTGGGTCAAATATGGCACTCTGGGCAACAAAGGTAGTTTTTGTTTGACGTACATGATTTATATTTTTATGGGGAAAAACATAAAAATAGTCATATCAAGCAACATTTTATTATTATTTATTAGGTGTTGTATTGTATTGAATTGGAAAAAATACATCTAGTTAATTTATAACATTAAATCATGTTCAAAAAATAGCTTGTATATTGCAAAATATTTGCACTTCATGCTGTCAAGTGGTAGTTTTTATTATATAAAAAAATGTTTGCCATTGCAGATGGACCGAATGAGAAAGAGCAGAGGAAACACAGTACAGTACGAGCCGTCGTGACAGTACTGGCCACTGGCCTATTGTAGTGGACCAAAGATTGAGATGTCGGCATCCATTATGCACCAACAAGTCCAATATAAAATGTGTTAAATGCTCAGTGCATTTATGCCTGAATAAAAATAAAAACTGCTTCACAGACTTTCACCAATAAATAGGCCTATAAATGCCAAAGACAACTGTTTTTTAATAATAAGTTTTAATAGTAACAATAAAGATAAGTTTTTCTTTTAATATTTGTTATTTATTTATCCAAATCACGAAGTAAAGTACTGGGTCAAAAATGGCACAGTGGGCAATAAAGGTTGTTTTTCCCAGAAATCATGTTTACCCTTATTGCCCATCGTGCCAAATATGACCCAGTTCTACAATTTCTATATTTTAAAAGATTTTTACAAAATTTCTTCGGATTATTCTTATTTGCAGCTCCAGTAACATAGTTTAATGTGAAAATATTTTTTTTAAAGATATTTTTATGGTGCGGGCATTAAGAGGTTAATACATTTGTTCATTTAGATGTAGATTAATTGATAGTAATTAAATACTTCTCATACTTAATAAAATTTGTTTTCAGAAAGACCTTAAAGAAGCTAAGTCACAAGTTGAAAAAGATATATCCAATATAGGAGAAGAAGTGTCAAAAATAAGAGAAACCATGTCAGAATTGAAAACACATCTGTATGGAAAGTTTGGGAATCATATAAACTTAGAAGCAGATGAAGATTAAAAATTATACTCTTTGTAAATAGACTATTTGAGTTATGTTCCTTCCAGTGTTTCAATGCTACATTAACATTTTTTTTTTCAAGTTTTGTTGAAAAGATGTGAATTTATGTTTCTGATATTGTTTATGCAGAAATATGCTGTTACACCAAGTTAGTATTAATATGAATTCTGTTGACATTTAATTGCTATTTTACTATTAAAACATCTAGCAGTTAAGGAGTTATAAATTAACAATACTAATGAAATAATAACAATATTAAAACTTTGTTAGTTACATTATTAATACATATGTAACCCTATACATAAAAAATTGTTGATTTTCTATTATCTGTCTTGTTGTTTTTATATTAAAAAAGTTCCTTTGTAAAATAAAGTTTTGTAATAAAAAGTTTTATAACAAAATTTATTTGTTACGTTTTATTTTTCGAACATTTTAACACAATCAGGGCCTCATGAAGTGTAATAACTTGTAACTAAGGACCAAAATATTGTAGTATTTACTATCAAAACATGTTTCTTAAAATGTACTCATATATAAAAAAATGTACTTAACACGCTGATTGCAAGCCACTCGCATGCGAGTGGCATGGCCCTTGCACAGTGGGCGGACACCTTGCTTATGAGTGGCCATGCTACTACAACTGTATCGGTTTACTTTTATCTCAGCTCTTGACGGAAGCGGGTCTATTGCTGCTGTTCGCCCTCCACACCGATACCATGTGTTAGTTCGGGAGTGTCCCATTCAGTGCGTTTTTATACTTTTTACTTGTGTGTTTTGTTATTACTGTTTTTTTCCCTCTGTGTTACATTGTGAACATTTGTTCTTATTGATATATAACAATGGCGGACACTAATGATGAAGAAGTTATTGAAGATCATTTCTCAGAGAGTGATGTTTTATTGGACAAGAGTTCTGAGAGAAAGGATGACGATGCAATGAATCCAACATGGTCGCAAAATTCAGTACATTATTATATAACTTTTAATTTGTTATCCATATCAGTGTGTTATATTGAAAATTAAGAAATGTTAGTTTATTTAGAAAAACAATTTTTTCAACATGTTTGTTGAATTGTAGTGTGTGAGACATCTGTGACTCTGAGGGGCATCCCACTCGAATGCGAGTGCTGGATGTGACGTCATCACTCAATCTTAAATAATGAGTATATGAACATTTTGTAGCTTTTTTGGTGTTTTCACTTCATTTCAAGGTAAGTTAAAGAAAAAAAACGTTTCACATTTTCTGTGGTTAATGTATTTAGTTTTTAGCAGTCAATGTGTTAACTACTCTTTTTATTTATCAGTCACCAGGTAACACTTTCAAGTGTGGCCAAAACAAGCAAGTTGTTTTGAAAGATTTGAATGATTCATTACATTATATGGTACTGGTAACAGTTCAAGGAATTCTTGATTGAGAAGATGTTGGAAAGTTTTACCTGTTTTTAAACCTGACCTTTTAGACTGGATACTGAGAAAGTAAATACAAATATAAAGGGTGATTTTTTAAGTGTGCCACCATTGGGATTTTTTAAACCTGCAGAGATACAACAAACTTTAAATGGGGAACTTTACCTAATTTTTTATGTTCATTACAATTACGTAGGTCAAATTTTAAAATTTGGCGCCAACTTTGAAATCTCTTATGGGAATCCATATTTTTATGATGGTTTAACGTTTTACTAGTGATTCTAAGAATTTTTTTATTCTTGGTATTTTTTGGTATACTTAACCGTTTCGCCGCCAGGAGCGATGAAAGTTTTAGAAATCCTTATTTCAACAATCTATTAAAAAGGTGTGTTCTGCCATTTATAAAAATAAAGCTTAACTTATAATGCATTATTTTTATTCAATTAAATTTTTAAAAGCTCTTCAATACATATTTTGTACAAAAATATTACAACCACGTAGTTCAAATTTTTTAATTTGGTCTCAATTTTCCAATTAGCGGGCAACTTTGAAATGACTTATAATAACCCCTATTTTTATGATGGATTTTATACCCCTGCCTTGGGATGGGAGGGGTACAAAAGCAAGAAGCCTTTGAAGTGCGATCCTGCGGGCACTGTGTCTCGTTCTACTTGTATGTAGGGAGAGGATTGTGATATGACATTGGGTAAAAGTACAATTACCAATTGAGTATACGAAGTAAACAATTGTGTAAATTGGGTAATATTGTAAAGCATAAGATGCCCTATATGATGTGGTATTTCTCATCGTATTAAAATAGAAACAAAATATAAAAGTAATAACTTAAACTCTAATATGTAGTATAGTTACGAAATTTGAAATAAATGTTGATCAAGACCAGTCCTGTGATGGTCTGTTTTTCAAATTTGGGAATAGCCGGGGTAATAGTTTCTTAATGGTTATTGTAACAATAAAGCCCAAATTCACATCTCTGGGGTGATGTATTTATAATTAACTTAAAAAGATAATTTTAATGAACAAACTACTTGGAAGGTGTCTAATAGCTGATGTAAAGACACTGCAATCGAAACATTTTTTGACCAAACAGCCGCGAGGTATTTTTATATGAGATTTGAGCTCATCCTACTGTTTCTCTAATAAGGAAGTCTTTATTGCTTTCTAAGAAAAAGATGTTATTAAGTTTCTAACCTCCGTTAATTCTTCATTTAGTTGTTCAATCAGATCTTACGCTTGGTAGTTTTTTACAATTCAATGGGCTTAACGTTTTTTTTCATCAACTTAAAAAGAGTTTTTGTTATAATCAGGGCCGCATTTAGCTTCATGACACCCTTAGGCCGGCCGGGTTCCGCCGCCCCCCCCCCTCCCCCGCCCCAACAACGCATTACGTCTGTCTCCTACGTACAATTTTGGTAATATAAGACACGTAGAATAGGAACCGTATTTGAATCTATTTTCAAGAAAAAATAAAAGTTTATTTAAAAAATGAATCATTAGAACTTCTATTTTTTAATTGTTTTCTTTACACATGTATCGCAATTTTTATTGTAGACCTATTAGCGGTAAAGTTTATATTTTCCCTTTTATCGAACTTCCATAGGAACAATTTACTTATTTTTTATTATTACAACATTTGAATTATTTGAAATAAGTAGTCTATATAGTATGATTTATTGTCTATATTATCCTAAAATACTCAACTTCTTATAAAAAGGATTAATTAAAAATGTATAACAAACTATACAAATTGTTGTGTACTTGTATTTTTTACAATTCTTTTTTTACATGACATTTAGTATCTAATGAATAGCAGTAGGAAATATGTCCTTCTTTATTTCTTCAGTCTCCATCTAAAATACTTAGTAGTTTACTGAATAACTAGAACTATACATAATAACTAGAAAACTGAGCAAAGTCTTCTATCACTGTGCTGTAATCTATCTTAGCAGCAATTTCAGATTCTATATACAAAATAGACAACGCGTTCAATTTATCTTCATTAATGGTTGATCTCAAATAGTTTTTCATTCTCTTTAAACAAGAAAAGCTTCTTTCACCAGAGCAGTTTGTAGCTGGAATTGAAAGACAAATTCCTGAGGTAAGTTGAAATGTCTATCAACAGTATCTTCAAACTTCTCACCAGATACTGCACAGTATGCTTGCAAATGGCAGCACTCATCGATGAAGTCATCTCCAAGATCATTTCGGTAAGTTTCTATGAGATTTTGAGCTTTCGACCTCAAAATACTTTCTTCTACTTTTCCTGGAGATTTTACAATTTGTGTCAAGACATTAAATTTATGTTGGTACTCATTGAATGACTTATACCTTCTTTTAAATTCAACTATAAACCGATCAATTATAACTAAAAAAGTATTGATTTTAAAATATTCTCCGCCATCAAGTTCAAGATCCTCAGTTCATCATATTTTTGTTTCTTTTGAGAATCCTTTTACAGTCTTTTTCGTAACTTTTGTTTTCAAAATGTTAAGAGCAAGTGATTCATAATAATCAAAATCATTTCTTTGAGAAGAGAAATATTCTGCTAGAGACGCAAACAGCTCTGTAACAGTTAGAACATCTAATGTCTGAGACTGTATTTTTTTAGATACTTTATTAAGGTGGTATAAAATTGTGCTCTAAAAGCAAACCATGAAGGCGGTCTCAAATCTGTTTAACTTTTTAAGAATTCCTACAGCTTCACATCGTGTGGTGGATTTTTCTGTGGAGTCATTTTTTATTTAAGTTAAAACGGATAAAATTTCATTCCATGACTCTTTAAGGCCTTGGCAAAAGCATTGTCCCTGGTCGACCACCGAGTACTTGATAGCTTTTTTAGTGTTTTTCCTTTATCGATCTCGACTATCAAACGTTTCCATCTTCTTGTCGAGCTTGTAAAAAAACATATAGCTCTTGAAGGATCATAAAAAAATTACAAGCTTCACTTCAAGATTGCCGCTGATTCCCAACTAAATTTAATGAATGAGCTGCACATGGTACAAACATTGCCCAAATGGGCAAGGTCCTTTATCTTAGCTTGCAAGCCATTATATAGAGTCCAGCCATATTCGAGGAATTGTCGTAAGTTTGCCCTCGACAATCACTGAGATTTAAATTAAAACTATTCAATTCTGTTAGTACAGCATTGAACATTTGTTCTGCTTTGTATCCAACGGAGGGGATAAATGTGAAAACTCGTTCAAATGGAGAACCATCAGGTAGAACATATCTGAAAATAAGTGTTAGCTGGTCAATGTGAGATACATCAGGCGTAGAGTCAATTACAATGCTAAAATACTTGGCTTGTTTTAACTCCTCACATATTTTATTCTTCACTCTCATAGCCATTTCATCACATATAGTAGATGATAAGTAATTTTTGTGACCGGAGCCAGGATTTACATGCCTTGAAATATGTTTTGCCAAGAAAGGATCAAATTCAGTGATTAATTCCAAAACCATCAAATAGTTTCCATTCCTTTGAGAACCTATTATACTATTGTCCCCCCTAAGAGGCAGACTTCTTGAAGTAAGAGCTCAAATGGCAGCAACTACTCGGGTTAAAATATTGCGCCAGTAAATGGTTTCGTCATCAAGTTGTGCCAAAAGCCTTGAATATATCCTATTGAAAGAAATGCTTCTTGCTTTTAAATCAATGATTGGCCATACACACGCCCAGCCGCCAACCAACCAGTGATCTCAGATTGAGGACCCCCTGGAATACAAGTATTATCAAACTGGGAGTGCGGCTGGACTCCAGGTAGCTAAATGGCGTTTAGCCGCACTCCCAGTTTGATAATACAAATACTGTAGTATGGTTGATAAACCACACGCCGACACTGCATTAGGTTTAATAAATGAAATATATATTTATAATAACCCCAGTAGCGAGTGATTGCTATGGTGTTTTGCAGCTTATCATAGTATTGATGTTTACATTTTCGGGTTTTTCTATTGACATTTTACATTTATAAATATATTTTTATATCAATGTTACATGGATATTTGCCGCCCATGGATATTTGCCGCCCTAGGCCACGGCCTACTCGGCCTTATTGGAAATACGGCCCTGGTTATAATCCAGAGCACTCTTTCCAGGAGTGATACCAATGATTGCAACCATCGCACTGAATGGAGTCAGTTTCAACATCCACAATAATCAAGTCACATTGGGCAAAAGGTACTCCAGTTTGATTCAGGCTAGACTCAGTATGAGGCATTCTCGTGACCAAGTTCAAAATATAAGCCCAGAAAGAACGATGTTATAGTCCAGCTGTTCTAACTTTACCTCTCAGGTTTGTGGGCTAAACTGGAAAATCGATATAGGCAATGTCGCATCCAGACCACCACAGCCCTCCTCTAAATTTACATCCGGTGAATCACAATTGGGAATAATGTAGGAAGGTATAAATTTATTTATTTTTAGTGGGAATTAAAATCTTTTTGGTGTTTGACTGGGAAGTACTTTTTTACTTATTTAAATGTCAAAAAGGTAAGTAAATCGGACAATTTTAAGTTACAAAAACTATCAGGCACTAGAAGTAATTCATCTAGACCGGAAACAAATTAGCCGTGGGACAGGAAGGAGCCAAGTGCTCAAGATGTAAATTGTTGCCATGTTGTGCTCCCCTCAGAGGTAAAGTTAGAACAGCTGGACTGTATCTACGCTCACTTGGGCGATGAAACTAATCTCTAAGGCTAGAGAACACTTTCTTGTTTTGCTTTTTATTTGTTATTAATGTATTTTTATTTATTTTTTTCACTTAGATTATTATATTTTGGAGTTATATATTATATTTATATATAATATATATATATATGGAGTTATATATTATATTTATATATAAGATTGGCACAGCTAAGTCGTTAAGACACCACGACTTTTAACCAAATGTTTAACTACTTTACCTCACAAAGACGCTTCCACCAGAGGGATTTAACCCGTCAGTGAATGCATTGATTCTATAACGCCATTGGACGCATGCGGTCATTTTGACCGTGTTTTAGGGAAACGTTAATAAATTGGTTAAAATTATTCTAAACTCTATAAAAACATTTTATTTTGATGTTGTAATAAACTATCTATCATTTTAAAAATAAATTGTAACTTAGAATACATCAATAAATTTTCTAAAAAAAATTGTTAAAACTCAAATAGTGATCTTATTGATAATCATTATAATAAGAGGTAGTAGACTAAATAATGTTTTCCACTCATTATAAACTCCATAAAAACATTTCATTTGTATGTTTTAATGTCGTATCTAACATTTTAAATAAAAATTATTAATTAAAATAATATATTTTCCAAACAAATTACATTAAAGCTCAAAGAGAGATTTTATTGATAAACATTCCAAATCTCGCATATAAAGCATATAAAATGTGTTGTATAAAATACAATACAAATCTCGCATATAAAATGTATTGTATAAAGTACAATACGGCTAAATAGAGAGTTTACAAGTTGAGAGTTATAATTCACTAGACACTAATACATTTTCCAATTAACTCTTTACTGCACGTCATGAGGCTAGCTGCACGGAACTTGTCATCCTTTCAAAATCGGGAAAAATCTGTTTATTTCTTTTAATCAAGGCCTAAATATGTTGAATATAGAAATATTTTGTTTTTACACCAAGTGGTTTTATTTAAATGGGGTGATGCATTTTTTACATCACTGTGCAATCCAAGAACTTAAGGTGATGCATGTATTGCATCACTATGCTTACATGACCACTTTTCAAGGAAACTACACTTTATAAATAAAAATGAAAAATCTAGTTTTAGCCTAATTTAAGTTATTAAACATTAAAACATAGGTAAATAAAAGACTTTTCGGCTGAAATAAGTTTATTTTTCTTAGTCATTCATTCAGATGTGAAACATCTAATTCTTTGAATGGTAGCGCTGGAAGCAGTCCTTTTCTTTTCCAAGGCACAAAGGTACTTGACAGCTTGAGCAAATCCAAAATGTTTGAACACATTTTTTCTTTGTGCTGCAAAGGATACATCTTCTTCTTGTGCTTCTTTCGGGTTGATGAGTAGATACAGACAGCCTCTGTTCAATTGGCACTCTCTTCTTACACCTGACAGGCTGTTCAATTTTATTCTGTTCATCAGGCAGAGAATCTCCATGACAAAGCCCAGCTACTAATTTCCTACGGAAGGTTTTCAGGTCTAGACATGCCACAGGTAAACACTTATGAAGAACATAAGCGTTAACAATAGCTGCATCAATCAAGTAAAAAAAATACGATGCCACCACTTCTTACTTTTTCTATCAATTTCATAACAGGCTTTCATTTGATCAAACTTATCTACGCAGTTTATGTTTTGGTTGTAATCAAAAATAGCCGCAGGACATGAAATTGTAATTTTATCCCCACTTTTTTGCCTCCGTTGAACTTTCACAGTTTCTTTAGGATCGTGAAAGTTTGAAAGTACATGGACTGCCTTATTGTCCAACCATTTGATTGCAGCGACACCTGCTTCACTTGTGAACCACTGGTGTTTTCCTCTTTACATCAAAGCAATGTCTTTGAATTATGGTAAATTAATTCTGTCTGGTCTGGTTTAGCTACCTGCAAAAAAAGCGCTGTAAATAACTCGAAAGTTTGGTATTAACAGCGCCTTTTCTTTGAAATATGGTATTTCATATCACTGTTCTATATTTATGACGAATTAAAATATTTTCCCAAGCGTGATTTATAATATTGTGGTCAGTTAAAAAAAAAACCCAAAAAAACTACAGCGATTGCAAGAAAAACCTTAACTAAGTTTTGTCCCAGTATGTTACGTTAGGACATGGAGTGCACAGTGATGCATTTTTTGATGTTTGGTAAAACCCATTTTTTACTAATTATTATAATCTAAATATCAAAACCAATAGATATTTCCATAAAGAACTTCATAAATCATTATGATTTACTATTCATTAGTCATAAAAGGCTCACTTACCGAAGAAATGACGTTACATTTGGACAGAAATGGAATTGCCTGACACCACAAAGAACAACAGAGGATACCGAGACCGACTGAAAAAGGCGGAAAATGTTTGCATGGATACTTCTGCCATCTAGGAGATGGTCAGAGAAATACATACAAAACATTGTAGGAACAGCACGTTGTCACAAAAAAATTAGAAAAATAAAAAGAAGCCAATGCAAATAATGCATCACTGTGCAGCAAGCGACATGAACACGTGATGCATTTTATGCATTACTGTGCAGCGAGCGAC
>JAQJVL010007785.1:0-22347 GCA_035578905.1 Stictocephala bisonia
CGCTTCGTTGCCTAGTAACCTAACCTTACTTGCCGCGTTGTTAGTTTCGAGTTCTACGACCTCTACCATATAGCTGAGCCCCCACCGGTGGGTGCGTACCGTTTCATGCTGTTCTTATAGACTAATACTTATAGTTATATTCCTGGTGCTTTGTGTTGAGTGTGTATATATTGTATTACTGTCTGTACATATATTTCAATATTTTAATTATTGTGACTAAATTATTTGTATGTATTTTGAAGATTATTTTACTGCCGAACCCTGGAAATTGTGTCGGGCTATATTTTGACTACTGAGGTATTTTGACCACTGAGGTACTGAACTACCAAGTATTTTACATAAAAAAAGGAGGTTTTGTACAATAAAACGACATTCCAAGTGATTTTGTGTGGGTCAAACAACGGTGATCGAGCGCTAGGTGCTGCGCCCCCACCGGTGGGTGCCAAACTTATGACGTCATTTCATTTTACTGAGGTATTTTGACCACTGAGGTACTGAACTACCAAGTATTTTACATAAAAAAGGAGGTTTTGGACAATAAAACGACATTCCAAGTGATTTTGTGAGGGTCAAACAACGGTGATCGAGCCCTAGGTGCGGCGCCCCCAACGGTGAGGGCCAAACTTATGACGTCATTTTTACAAGGAAAACGTCAAAGAATCAGGCTATTACCAACTTCAATCAACTTCATACATCTAAAGGTAAGTTTTCATGTAATAAAAATTTTCAGCTCCCCGACATCCAATTGGTGAATTTTACGCAGCGAATGTGTTAAACTCAATATTATGGCTAGTTCACTCAATAGGGTTTGGCTAGTTTACTTATAAAATGATGAGTTTGTCTAGTGAGAGAATATATATGCCATCTTCATATGTGTTTACTTTTTAAATAGGTGTTTAGAAAGTAAACACCTATGAAGATGGCATAATTTCCTAAACCGGTCGGTGTTAATTCAATAAAATGTTTAAGGGTGCTCAATTTTTATTTTATATTATAACTTTATTATACATAACAGCCCCAGGAATTACAACTTATATATATATATATATATATATATATATATATATATATATATAAAGATGTATAAACACATATCTCTGCACACGGATATGTGCTTCTGAATTGTAAAATCGGCCATGTTTTACACGGATATACTTATTCCTGCAGCACAGACGCATAGACACTTACCCCTGTATTTCAACACTGTTGCCAACATTGATTCTAATTCACATTATTTTTTCAATTTTCACTCCTAAGTTATTTTTTAAACATAATTATCATGTTCAAAATAACCTTCTGAATCAAAAAATATGCAATAAATCATTCAAAGAATTTTTTTAACCATCGATTTATGTGTAATATTATCTAAATTATGAAAATTAATAAAAAAAAAGAATGAATTATTGGGCATTTTTTTTACTGGATTATGCGTGTTAATATTTTATCATATTTCTTTAAAATACATTTTATTTATTTATTTCTTATGTATGTTTGTGTTTTTCCATTTACTTTTCATCAATTATTTAGTTACTATGCTCAGTCCTCTTAATACCGACATGGCGTCCGCTAAATGGTTGCCATCAACGTGGACTCTACTAGAAAAGTCAGGAGTGGATGGTAGTCAAAGTTTAGATGTTGTGTAGGGAAGTTATTGGTTCTGATTCCACCTAAAGCTGTAAGTCCCAAGTTGTCCTAGCTATTGGACTATTAATAAATAGCTCTTTCTGAGGAACAGTAGACCTTAGTTAGCAACAATGACCACACTCGTTCATATACATTCATCACACTTATTTGACTCTGAAATTCGCTCATATCTTGACGATCGGTGTCATAGTGATAAAGAATTAATAATTTCTTCAGATAGTTTTTGTATTTATTACATTTAATCACTTATTAATTAATTTATTTGTTTATAATATTATTCCAAAACTGCTTATTTTATACAGTAAAACCTCGCTAACTTGACAGTCCGGGTAACTCGACACTCGA
Organism: Stictocephala bisonia; assembly: GCA_035578905.1. Classification (NCBI taxonomy): domain Eukaryota; kingdom Metazoa; phylum Arthropoda; class Insecta; order Hemiptera; family Membracidae; genus Stictocephala; species Stictocephala bisonia. The sequence goes on from JAQJVL010007785.1 coordinate 1,990, forward strand.
CAGATGGGTGCAAATTTATAATTAGCTTTCATTATTTGTATGTTGACTCAAGAACGGTGGAAATGGCCGAGGGGGAAGGCCAGTCGATCTAGCGTGTCTTTTAGGCTGCCTCGGGTCAAAGACCCGGTCTCGTCTACCCTCGGCTAGTGGTGGGGGGGAAGGTAGCTCGCTATTGTTTTCCTACCTGCTGTCCGCCGCTTTCACATTCCTAACTGTTTACTGCATATTCTTTTTGTCTGCTCAGTTTAGCATTGGCGGTGAACGTGATCGGTCGCTTTGTTTGTGCTAGTCGTTTTGTCGTTCTAGACAGTAAGTGTCTTTCGCCGTCTAGTTGTGATTGAAGTGTTGAAGTTGTGAGTTTTAACAAGAAAATCGGAGACATGTCATCGCAAAAGAGGAAGCAAGTGTCGGTGTCAATGGAACTGAAATTCAATGCGTTGAAGAGACTGGAAAAGGGTGAAAATGCGAATAAAATTGCGTTGGAGTTAAATTTCGAGCGTTTTAGAGTGCTCGGTTGGAAAAACAAAAAATTGGAGATTGAATCGTGGTGCTTAAAGAGAATTTGTACAGACTCAATTAAGGACAGAAAAACAATTAATTGTGCCGTACATGAAAAAGTCAGCGAGGCATTGCATCAGTGGTTTCGTGTGCAAAGGGATAAAGGAACGCCGATATCAGGGCCTATTCTTCAAGAAAAAGCACTGAAGTTTTACGAAGAATTAAAAGAAGACGGAGATCCTGCGTTCACAGCAAGTAATGGATGGTTAGACAGGTGGAAACAGCGGTATGGTGTTAAGTGGTGTTATGGTGCAGCTGCATATATGTAAGTAATAAATTTATGTATATACTTTAGTCAAATTCATTGTGTCTTCATTTAGTAAAACCCATTACAATTACTGTACATTAATGTTCTGGATAACTTGACAACCCCCAAACTCGACAGTGTCTGGGTCCACAAAGTGTCGAGTTAGCGAGGTTTTACTGTACATCTATTGTTATTATCTCCTGGCTACCTGCTTAACAGTGGCGACACCGACGTGATCAATTATAGTGCAAGTGACAAGGTGAACAGTGCAGTACCAACTCTAGTACACCACTTATCACTGGTTCACGTGACATGCACCATCCTAGTGCGACCAAACCAACACCCACCACCTACCACTCCGCATGCCTACCTAGCAGTGCTGACTGGCCATCATGATGCACACTGACTACTGACCCTACTCTAATGAACCTGATTGTTCTGTTGAGTGTGAATTCTAACCTTCCAGCCAGCAGATCCTGAGCTGTGGTTTGCTTAGATCAAGTACCTACTTTTTTTGGCTGGTGTCACTGAAGATGACACCAAGTGTAACTATAATTATGGAATACCTGGACGACAAATAAGCAGCTAAATTAAGAGACCTTTCTTACAAATACAGTGCTACTAGCCCATCCGCCCTCCTGGACGTGTTAATGCTACTGACCCACCCGATCTCCCAGAAATGTATAGCGCTACTCACCCACCCGCCCTGACAGACGCCAACAGTGCTACTGGCCCACCCGCCTTCGCAGACGCTTACAATGCTACTAAACCACCTGCCCTCTCAGGCACGAACAGTGCTACTGACCCACCCACCCTCTCAGTCACGTAAAGTGCTGCTACCCACCTACCCTACCAGACGCGAACTGTGCTATTGACCCACCTGCCCTCCCAGACATATCAAGTGCTATTGGCCCTCATTCCATCACAGACGTGTACAGTGCTTCTTACCTACAAACCTGCCAGACATGTCCAGTGCTACAGGCCCAACCACACTCCCAGATAATTAATGTTCTATTGAAGAGAAATGTACAGTGCTACTGATACTCCAGCCCTCCCAGACAAATACAGTGCTAATAACCCACCCGCCCTCCCAGACATATAAAGTGCTATTGACCCACCCCCTCCCAGACATATCCAGAGCTATTGGCCCTCATTCCATCCCAGACGCGTACAGAACTACTGTCCCACCCATCCCGCCAGACATGTCTAGTGCTACTAGCCCACCCACACTCTCAGATGTGTAAAGTTCTAGTAAAGGTAAATGTACAGTGCACCTGACACACCCGCCCTCCCAGGCAAATACAGTGCTACTGGCCCACCCACCATCTAGGTGCTTACAATGCTACTAACCCAACCGCCCTCCTAGACACGTAAATTGCTACTGACCCACCCACTCTACCAGACGCGAACGGTGCTATTGACCTACCCGCCCTCCCAGACATATCCAGTGCTATTGACCTTCATTCCATCCCAGACGCGTACAGTACTATTGACCCACCCACCCTGCCAGACATGCCCAGTGCTACTGGATCACAAGTCCTTCCGGACAAATACAGTGCTACTTACCCACCTACCCTCCCAGACATGTACAGTGCTACCGACACACCAACCCTCCTAGACATGTGCAGTGCTACTGGACCACCAGCCATCCTAGATGTGTAAAATGAAACTGACCCACCCTCTCTCTCACAAAAATGTATGGTGCTACTCTCCCACCCGCCTTCACAGACGTATACAGTGCTACTGACCTACTCGCCCTCCCAGACATGTACTGCTACCAGCCCAACTGCACACCCAGATGAGTAACTGCTGACCCATCTGCCCACCTGGACGGGTACAGTGCTACTAAACCACCTGCCCTACCAGACGTAAACAGTTCTACTGGCCCACCTGCCTTCCCAGATATGTCCAGTGCTCTTCGTCCTCAATCCTACCTAGACGCGTACAGTGCTACTGACCAACCTCCCCTGCCAGACATGTCCAGTGCTACTAGCGCAACCGCACACCTAGATGTGTCCAGTGCTACTAACGCAACCGCACACCTAGGTGTGTCCAGTGCTACTGGCCCGCCCGCCTCCCCAGACGCGTACATTGCTACTAACCCACCCAGCCTCCCAGACGGTTGTTTCCAGTTAGTGAACATTCTGGTTAGTGAACATGGGTAAAATAGTCCAGTCAGCGAACACATTGTAAAATATGCTTGAGTGGTTATGGACAATGGCCCACCGTAATGATATATTTTTTGTTTGTGTGCACTATTAGAACGATCCCTGCCGATGTGACCCATTACCAATAATGTTAGGCTACTACTCATTTGTTACGTACTACGAGAAGTGGATCAATTCAATTAAGTATACTAATTGTCTGTGAATAATTGAGCCCTAAAGCTGACAAGTGGTGCAAGTCCAAAAATTTGATTTTGAGATATAAAGACTTTTGCATTTGATCTTATAATTAATTCTGGGTAAGTGCAATTCTTATGAAATTGGCACTAATAAACAAGTAATACCCAAAATTATCTACGTGAAAACATTTTTTAATTTTGTATTAAATAAGAAATTGCATGTTGTTTCTTTTGTTATATTTGTTTATGTAACAAAAGAATAAATAAGAAGTTACATTTGTTGTAATAAATAAAAAAATAAATGTAAAAAAAAAAATACACTTTCTTTTTGCTAACTTTTGCCCATACTTTGTCTTTAGAAAATATTTGTTTTGTCCGGAAGTTAGTAGTACTGTATTTGTCCGGAAGGACTTTACATTTGTTGTAATAAATGTAACAAAAGAATTAAGACATTTACATTCTTTTTTATTTATTCTCTAATTTGTTTATGTAACAAAAGAATAAATAAGAAGTTACATTTGTTGTAATAAATAAAAAAAAGAAATGTTGAAAAAAATACACTTACTTTTTGCTAACTTATGCCCATACTTTGTCTTTAGATAATATTTGTACATCATACACTGAAATAAAGTACAGTAAATACTCTAATATGGAATATACTTTTTTATTACTTACTATTTACCCAAGAAATTCATTATTAGCAATTTTATCTTATTAAAATTGGAACTTATTAGAAATGAAAATTTACCAGGATTATAGTTTTTATATGTTTGTTGTTATAGGTTTGATTAAAAATAGTTTGATACAATCAAAAAAATGTTGGAAGGGTTACATTATATTGAAATATTGAAAATAAAAACATTATATCAATAAAAAATAATAATATATTTAAGGCATTGAAATTCTTGGTTAATACAAACATTTTAAACAACTCATGTCATAATTTCTTTAAAAATTGCTAATTCAAAATCAATTTGTTACAAAGTTATAATTCATCATGAGTGGTAGGGTCTTCTGCTTCATATCAAGGAACGTCATGTGAAGAATCATCACTATTAAGAGCCATGAAAAAAAGTTGATAGATAGGGGGTATGTACGTGTATGTATGTAATGTGATTTTAGTCATAAGCATTGATATTAATGCCATCTAAGTGTGAACATTATTTTTATTAGCAGTCTTCTTAGTACGCTGACCAACCCTTGCATTATAGTTACACAACAGGAGCATTGAAATGTGTATCTTTAAACATCTAGGTTATTTTTCACGATTATCAGAGTAATGTTTTGAATTGGTAGGAAAATGTAGATTATATAAGCATATTCGTCTCCATTAATTCCCACTAGCCCACCCATACACGTACAGTGGTATTGACCCGCCCATACATGTACAGTAGTGTTGACCCACCCACCCACCCGCTCATTCACGTACAGTGGTGTTGACCCACCCACCCACCCATACACGTACAGTGGTGTTGACCCCCCCCCCATACACGTACACACGTATGTTGAAGTATGTTAAAAGATCAGTCATGTCCTTTCTCTTTGATTCTGTTACTTTTAACCCATTGGGGTATAGACACGTTTGTTCAATGTGCTGTAATAACTGAGGTCTTCCACGTCTTGAAGCAAGTCAAAGGTTGAGCTTCTTAAAGTTTTCAAAATCATTTTAAGTTTCCTTGTAAAGGATTTTGAAAGGAAGTACTTTTTCATAACAAATGTACTGCATCAGCAACTAATTTACTGGTTCATTGTGTGTTTTTATTTCTTCTTGTTATTGCTTTTAATAACTGATTTGTTTATAAAAAGTCATCTTTTGTCATTTTGCAAATAACCATTTTATTGTATCTTTTTGCCGAAGCCATAACACTACCAATCAGTAGGAACAAAATTTTTTTTTTTTTTTTTTTTTTTTTTCTGCTACTTCAATAGCACCAAAGTCTCGGTCGTTTGATAGAAATGAGTGTCCATACACGAGAAACTTTTGCTCTAATTATGTCAAAAGAGTTGTCAGATGATTTGATGTACTTAATTAATGACAGTGCCATTAGCCCAGTCAATAAAGGTAAAAAAATGCCCTTTGTCGCAACTAATTAGGGGAAAGCTGAATTTTTGCAGGGTGTTAGTATACAAGGTAAACAATAAAAAATGACAAAGTCCCGACCCCCACCCCTCTTGCTTTCCCCCCAACCCCCTCCCAAACATCGCAAGAGCAATGTATACTTTGGTTAAATACTCATAGCTCGAAAACTAATTAAGTTACAGACGTGATTCTTTTTTTATATTACACCTAACAATATGGCAAACAAATAATGTATTTAAAATTTTTATGTTTATAGCTTAGTTTAACCGTAATACTGATATACATGCAAAAAAATGCCTCTGCTAATCACAAAAACTTACTTTAACCAATTATATCATTTTATCCTTGCATTGTGGAAAGAAATGTCTTCAACAAAACTTATAGATAATTTAATTAGCTTCAATATGATGGGTCTAGTCAAGCTATTTAATGACGTAGTTGCTTTATAGAGAGCGATTAAACAGTAGCGGACACTGTACCGCCGGCGCGGCGCCGCTTCTAGCAGTGACTCATCAGGTGCTTGGATGTCTCCATGCGTCGGACTGCATGTTGTAACTTGTTCGTAGACAGTCCTTAGTATGTATCTTGTTGAATACTGTTTCTGGAATTAAGACGAGATCCATAAATTACTTGCTAATGTCGATTTAATAAAGGTACATTCTACATGTAGGCGAAATTATACCAGACCTAGCAACATTAAAGCAGCATTGTATAATAGGTTATTGTCAGGAATTGTGTAATGCAATCTTGTGTGTGCTGTTTTTCATTAAATATACAAAAATAATTCGTTTGTTTGATTAGTTAAATGTTTTAAGGATCACAGATAAGTACATTTTTAACGCCAGATAGATAAATTTATATTTGAAACAGGTTACTAAATTAATATTTCAACTTATAATATACACTTACTATTTATTTCACAGATCACATGGTTGCAGAGAGTTGCATTTAAAGTGATATATAATATGGTTAAAGAGTAAATACCTTTAGTTGGTGAAAATATTTACACATTGTAAACTCTCTAACACAATAATTTTAAAAGTAAATGTCAAACTGAAGATTATTTTATTTTTTGACTGAAATAATAGGAAGTAAAAAGTGCCTGACTCAAGTAGTTATTTCCTGTCTGAACACTACATGACTTGCCCCAATTGGGTATGTGCAAACTGCAGCTCTAAAAGTGGTCTTGCCTATCAGCTGATTGTTAGCTCCAGCTGTCAATTATAAGCATATTCTTCTGTCTGCTGTTGTACTTGATTTTATGCAACAGATTCTCAAAACTAGGGATAATTAATTTTATTGCTTAAATAACAATGAGCTTTAATTTACTTTGACATGTCTGTTATGGTTGCTATATCTATTGTTGGCTTATTTGAAACTATGTAGCTGAAATATATTCCCTTCTACTAAAATAAATAATAACAAGTATATTTGTTAAATTCAATTAATCAAAGCCAATTATTTAACACATCACCAAATGTCGCAAAATAAAAAAAGATTATCAAATAGTCCTATGCTTTTAAGGCCCAAGGGAAAACTTTCAACTGATGCTAACAAAACGAAATGTGTTAACAATGATAAAGTAAAAATAAGCTTAGTGTCACAAACTTTATCTGAAAATAAGACACAATCTTTAAAATCTGCTTATGATGAAAATAAAAATCTCCTTGAACAAGTAAAAGAAGAAAACTTCAAACTAATCAAAAATTTAAACAATATAAAATATGAGAGAGACTTAGCACTAAATAAACTGAGTATTATGACTAAATCCTGGCTACCTGATGAAGTTTTTACTAACTATTTTGATGTAGTTACAATGAAAATAATAGGGAGTGACAGCTCTACATATTTAATGAATCCTATAATTACTAATGCTATAAAGAATTTAAGCGAAGTTAATGAATACCTTGATCCATTGTTCTTAAACAAAAGAAATGTTATTATTATGGCTATTAATGATGGGATGGAAGTGGAGAAACAGAGTGGCTCTCACTGGAGTGTCTTGGTATATAATAAATTATTGAACAAATTTTACTACTATGATTCGAAAGACGATTATAACTGGAATCATGCTAAAACTGTTGCTTCTAAATTGACACATTACTTTGGCCAAAATGTCTGCCCAGTTATAATTAAGCTTAAGGGACCAGTACAACTTAACTCCTATGACTGTGGAGTGTATGCTTTGTCAGCAATAGATTGCATTGTTAAAAACTTGGATAATGACTTAGAAACAATTGTTTTTCCAACTTTGACAGATATTGACTGTATAAAAAAGAGTTCTTTTCTAGCATGCATGATGGTTAATGGTTCCACCATGAACAAAGATGTATTGCTTTCACTAATGATGAACCAAGAGTCTCAAGATACAAATGACAATCAAGACAAATTTAATAAGATGGGTAGACATAGCATTTGTAAGAGAAATGAAGAAGGCTGGTACAAAGTATCTGCTGGGTATTCAAAATGTAACAAGGCTCCAGTTCTACAATCTAAAGTTCAAAGCATAAGAACAAGTAACTCTTTTGGTGTTTTGTCTGGGTTTAATGAAGAGGCATCTCAAGATCATCTAGGTTCTTCAGATAAACTATTTAGTCCAAAAACAAAGAAATATAACCATAATAAATTCTCAGCTAGAAGACCCAAACCTCACAAAGTTCTACTACTGGCAGATAGTCATGGGCGGGGTTGTGGTGCACTATTGCAGGATAAGTTGGGAGACTGCTTTGATGTTACAACTATCTTCAAACCAAATGCCAAACTACATGAAGTGACACAAAATGTGACTGCTTTAACTAAGAATTATAGTGAAAAGGACTATGTAATTATTGTGGGTGGTACCAATGACATTTCTGTCAATAATAATCTAGCTTCTGGAAACTCTCCAACCTCCTTGTTTAACTTGGATGTAATTTTACCTGTAGTACAAACTACAAATGTTATTGTACCAAATATTCCACACAGATTTGACAAACCTTTTCTAAATAAAAAAATTATCAAATGTAATCAAATGAGGAACTGTGAAATTGTTAATTTAGCTAAGGATCACAAAAAAATGTTATTAATTAAGAATGGAAATAAGTTTCTTAAAAAAGATCATACAAGGCAGGGGTTACATTATAATTTTACTGGCAAAAATAAATTATGTTCTATACTTGCTGACACTATACTAGCTAATGTTGAATTGCACTCTGAGAATGACAGATGTATTAATGAAAATAGTGTAGGTTTTGAATGTGTTTCCCCTCTTCGAGCTTTATCCACTTCAACCGGTTCAATTGTAGATCATAATTCATCGGTGTCTCCTGGCTTGTTCCATGGTTTTAATACACCTGTTCAGGTTAATGAACCTACTCAAACACTTAACACATACAACTTAGGCCTACCTGATCTTAGTAATGCTATTAGTTTTTTAGATGCAATAAAACATTAACTGGTGCAGAAATACCTCATAAATCTTACTTGAAACCAATCCATGATGATCAAAGAAATTGTTCAACATTTAACCAAAATGTGCAGCACTTACAATCCAGGTTAGATATTTTGAAAATTAATCTAATAGAGGTACAGCCTAGCATTGTGACACTGTCAGAACATAAGATGAGAGAACCAGAAATTCTAGCTTTGAATTGTCTAGATTATAAAGTATGTTCTTATTTTGCTAGAGTAAAGTCACTAGGTGGTGGAGTCGTCATATTAACAAAAAATAATATTAAATGTAAAAGATTGATAATACCAAATATTCAGTTGCTAATAGAGGAAAAGGAGTTTGAGTGCTGCCTTGCTGATATTTCTTTAAGTGACTTTAAATTTGTATTATGTTGTATTTATAGATCTCCTCAAAATTGTTTAATTGAAAGCTTTCTAAATAAATTTGAAATATTATGTAGTATTTTAGTTACTAATTTTGAAAATGTAATCCTAACAGGGGATTTTAACATAAATGTGTTGAATCAAAACAGGACATACAATTTGTTTAATAATGTTTTGAATCAGTTTAATTTATCTTACTGGGTAGATTTTCCAACCATGGTTACCTCTGAATCACAAACTGCAATTGATAATGTTATTAGTAATATAAAAGGCAGAAATTGCAAAATAACTGGTATTATTAATAATGTTTCAGATCACGATGCTCAGCTCTTTGAAATTTCTTGTTCAGTAGATGGTACTAAAAAAATTACAAAGAAATTTTGCAGAAAATTTAAAGAAGGCAATATCAGTTTATTTAAAAATATATTACTCAAAGAAACCTGGCTGGATGTTTATCAAGCTCCAGTAGAGTCAAAATATAACGTTTTTATTGATTTATTTACATTTCATTTTGATATTTGTTTCCCTAAATCTATGTCAACAATAAAATAAACTAAATTGAGTCATTGGATTACAGAGGAAGTAAAAACAAAAAAGGCTGAGATTCGTGAATTGGAAGAAATATATAGATCAAGTAAAAATGCAAATATAAAAGTCTTAATTAAGGATTCAAAAGACGCACTTAAAAGATGTATAAAAAACAACAAAAAGAATTTTTTTGACAGTAAAATAAATATTTCAACAAATAAAATAAAAACAACTTGGAATCTAATTAAATCAGAAGTAAACAATAAGTCACTAACAAATTGTAATATGGAGATTAATCATAATGGTGCACTGATTACAGACCCTACTGTTGTTAGTAATGTTTTTAATGATCATTTTGCACATGCTTTTGACAAACATGTTTCCCCCAAAATTGTTCAAGGGCCAGGTAGTAAAATAAAACAGTTCCCAAATACCTTTACAAAAAACAAGTTTAGATTTCTACAGTTAAGCAAGAGAGAACTGGAACAAATTGTTCTTTCTTTTGAAAATAAGTATTCATCAGGGAATGATGATATCCCAATTGTTATTGTAAAAAGAGTCTTACCTTCAATTTTAAAACCACTATTACATATTTTAAATTCCTCCTTAATTTCAGGTATTTTCCCAGATCAACTTAAAATAGCTAAGATTATTCCGATTTTAAAAAAAGGAGATTTACAAGATCCTTCATGTTACCGCCCCATATCACTGCTACCAATTTTCTCAAAAATCTTTGAAAAAGCAGTTTACATTCAGTTAAAAGATTTTTTGTATGAAAATAAATTATCAGACAAAGAGCAACATGGATTCCAATCAGGGAAATCGACAATTACAGCAGGAATAGAATTTATTCAGTCAATAATAGAATCAATAGATAAAGGAGAAAAAGTGGTAGGCATTTTTTTGGATTTAACTAGAGCTTTTGATAGTGTGTCACATACAAAACTTTTACACTCCTTAGAGGATTTAGGTATTAATGGTAAAGAGCTCAAATGGTTTGAATCATATCTCTCTTTTAGACAGCAGTATGTTGAAATTGAGCACAATGAATCCTTAAGCAAGTACACCTATATCAAGAAATGTAATTCCCAATTACAGACTGTTCGACATGGAGTTCCACAGGGATCGGTCCTGGGGCTCCTTTTATTTCTGTTATATAAGAAGATTACCAGGCTTTGTTTCGGATAATGGGAGGGCATGTTTGTATGCTGATGACACTAATATAACTATTGCAGATAATTCACAGGAGAGTATTGAGATTTCATCATATATTAGTCTTTCCAGTGTAAAGCAATTTTTTAACAGCAAGAATCTTCTTTTAAATCCAAATAAATCAAATTTTATATCATTTTCTACTAAACAAAGTAGAAAAAAGTTAAATCCAAATATATTCTTAGACAATGACAAATTATTACAAGTGGAATCTACAAAATTTCTTGGTCTTATAATTGACAAACACCTAGATTGGAGTAATCATATCGATCATGTTATCAATAAAATTTCTTCTGGTTTGTATGCCATGAGAAAGTTATGTCAGATTTGTAGTTTGGAAACATTGTTAATAGTATACTACTCATTGGTGCATTCCCATTTAGCGTATGGCATTAGTATATATGGAGCGACCACAAATAAAAATTTAAACCGACTCTTACTACAACAAAAAAGGGCAATCAGGATAATGTACAATTTAAAAACAAAAGATTCAGTAAAACATTTATTTGGTGATCTGGGAATACTGACAGTTTATGCTTTGTATATTTTTGAAACAGTAACTTATGTCAAACAGTTTGCAGACCCCGTACTTAATGAAAATAAGCATATATATAACACTCGCAATCATTCTCAAAGTATTGAAAAGCACAATTTAGAGTTTTATAAAAAGAAAACTCTGTTTATTGGGAAAACTTTTCTTCATCGTCTCCCACAAAATTTCTTAACAGAAAAAAATATGAAAATGTTTAAAAAACAATTGAAAACTTACTTGATAAAACTTGCACCTTATTCCTTTGAAGAATTTTGGGATAGCCAAGTTAATAAATAATTATAATACTATTTTATATGTATTGTTATAGGATTAGTGACACTATTCTATGTACAACTGTATATTATATGAATAAAGGAATTTTGAAATTGAAATTAAAAGCGTAAAATGCAGAACCTTCTACACAACAGCACTTTCTCAGAAAATTAGACAACACATTTGATTTCAATCATGATTGTTTGTTATGTGGAGAACGTGCGGTTTTTGACGCTAAACTTCCATAACTTATAAGTACCTAACCAGAATTCACGAGGTTTCAACTAATGAAATAAAGCAAATGCTCCTCAATGCTTGTGATGTTAGGAGTGATGATTGGGCCTGTAAAGTTAAGTCTAGGCTTTTGGATGTTATTGATTTAGTTGCCGCTGAAGCCCGTTACCATGGGCAATGTTATAAGAACTTTTGTAAACCTAAAAGTAGTGAACAAAAGGTAGGACGGCCATTATCAGCAAAACTTGTAGATTTTTTCAAAGATAGGCTAGTTGTGCATAATTTATCTGGAAAGAAAAGTATTTAAGGTATGTCACATACTAGTCACAAAGTTTTAGATTCTTGGTACAAAAATAGAGAAACCAGTTCTGAAGAAGAACGCAAAAGAATTGTAAGAACAGCGGTAGAAATTGTTAGGGAAGACATCCAAAAAATGAATTATGACTGTGGAAAGTATTCAATTGAAAAGGAAGTAAGTACCATATCAAATGATTTGATTCCTGAAACATTGGCACTTTTTACGTCTACAGTGACCAAAAAACGAACTGAAAACTCGAGCTCTGACATAAGTAGAAAACGTGCTGTGATAAACCATTCAATAATGTCCGCTGTAAGACCAAGGTCCTTCCTATCGTCAATACAAACTTCTTTGTCTCTATATTTAAATAGAATGTATGGGTAAAAACATTTGATTGAGGTACTTTCTGCGCTGGGAGTATGTTCCTCATACTATGAAAATGACAGATATATAAGGTCTTTAATCACGCATGGCCCCCCAGTCATAGAATCTGATTCCTTTACACAATACGTTTTCGACAACGCTGATGTTAACGTAAGATCGTTAGATGGCTTGAACACATTTAATGCGATGGGAGGAATTGCATGCATCACTGCCATCGTCACATGTCTCTATCACCTCAGAAGTACCTAGATTAGTTGATGGATCATTTAAGGTTGCAGAAGAAACCCGTAAACGGTGGTATATTAAACAAAAAACCAGTGGCTTAGCTCGTACTGTTATGGAAGACTTCTCAGGTGCCATATCGTTGAGGAAAATAACTGCAAACACAGTATCCTTTATTCATACACTTAATCTGTTATGGAACAGCGGATGTAACATCCAGCCAGGCTGGAATGGTTTTATGAGTGTCTCAACTAGAAAATTAAAAGGGCAGGACACTTCATACATCATGGCTATTCCTTTTATAGACATTGATCCAAATAGCCCATCTTCAGTATATACAGCATTGTGTTTTGTAGCTGAACAGTGTAGCAAGAACAAGGAAACATACATTGTGACCTTTGACCAGCCACTATAATTAAAAGCAATGGAAATTGTTGCTGGCTCTGAAGATCAATCTGATTTGTCAAGGATTGTTGTAAGGTTGGGAGGTTTCCATTTGTTTATGTCGTACTTGGGATACATTGGTCGTATAATGGAAGGTAGTGGAATAGAGTCATTGTGGGAGACTGTCTATGGTAAGGCAACGGTGAAACACATGCTTACTGGACATGCCTTCGCTAGAGCTGTGAGAGCATACATAATTAACCTATGCTGCTATTGTTGAACAAGTGACAGAAGATGAAGAGGTACGTTCAAGTGTGTTTTGTAACGAGGTTTAAACAGTTTATGACCAACTTTCTCACTGTGATATTACTCAAGCAACTGCGTGTGATGACAAATCCATTCAATCAGCCTTGGCAAAGCTGACAGACCTCATCAATTTAAAGAAGTCTGAGAGTAGAACATCAAAGCTCTGGCTAAATCTAATTCAGCAAATCGACCTAATGCTAAATTTTATTCTAGCAGAGAGAACGGGGAACTGAAAATTTCCCCTAGACACTATCACTGATATGCTTCCTTACTTTCATGCTGCAGGACACATTCCTTATGCAAAATCTGCTCAGATGTATGTCCAAGAAATGAAGAAACTCAAATCAAAGCTGACTAAGACAGAGTACGATATCTTTGTGACAAAATGTCTCTTCACTATTAGAAGAAAAGATGAGTTCTAGTCTGGAAATTGGAGTGACATGTGTATAGAGCAATCATTGATGAAATCTTTAAAAACAATAGGAGGTCTAACTCATGGCCGAGGAATAACTGAGAGCACCTTAAATAAATGGGTACTAGGAGCTCCTTCATTCTTATGGAAATAAGAAGCTATAAAAATACTATACTGGTTTTGATATATATAGAAAATACTATCTTGCATTTATTGTATTTATTGTATCACAAAACTAAGATTTTTAAACTAAACAACAGAGCCTAGACAGTGAAATTTGGTTATTTATCCAGATTACGTTTATCCAGATTGGTTATTAACCAGATTAAGTGTGGTTATTTATTTAGTGATACAAGTGAATTAAATCTTTATTTTCTTATGGACCCTTAAGTGAAAATTATTATATTGCTGCTCTAAATAACTTAAGACTACGGATACGAGTACACAAATACGAGATACAAGTACGATGCCCCTCAGCGGCGAGTGTCAACGGCGGCAGCGGCACTGCTATGAGCAGCGTGGGGGCGGCACAGTGCTATACCCACTACTGTTTAATCGCTCTCTATGAAGCCATAATTTCAACGGTAAGCAATGTTACATACATCATTTTAAAGCTAATTAAATTATCTATAAGTTTTGTTGAAAACGTTTCTTTCCACAATGCAAGGATAAAATGATGTAATTGGTTAAAGTAAGTTTTTGTAATTAGCAGAAGCATTTATTTGCATGTATATCAGTATTACGGTTAAACTAAGCTATAAACATAAAAATTTTAAATACATAATTTGTTTGCCATATTGTTAGGTGTAATATAAAAAAAGAATCACGTCTGTAACTTTATTAGTTTTCGAGCTATGAGTATTTAACTAAAGTACTGCTCTTGCGATGTTTGGGAGGGGGTTGGGGGGAAAGCAAGAGGGGTGGGGGTCGGGACTTTGTCATTTTTTATTGTTTACCTTGTATACTAACACCCTGCAAAAATTCAGCTTTCCCCTAATTAGTTGCGACACAAAACCTTCATTGACTGGGCTACATGTTAATATTAAGGTTTTGACCACCACAAGTGTCAGAATAAATGATTATGTAATTTTTTCCATGACAGCAGGTTTTAAAGTTTTGGATTCCATGATTCTTTTATCATATCAAAACATCCTTTTACATATCCTCAATGGTAATTGTTTTCTCTCTCTAGATTAAATAACAAATGAAAATTATTGTAACGTTTTATTAAAAAATCTGTTTTCTGAAATCCTAATTTAATTGAGGTAAAACTGAATTTTTTTTAATCACAACCAGTTGAGCTTGATCTGTGTATTTTTTTAAATCTGTTAGCTAATGCAAATACAGTTCAGGGAACATCCATATCTAGGTTTGATTTATGCATACTAAAACTAAATATGTATAGAATAATGTTATAACCGTAACCTATATCAGGTAAACTTGTTGTAACTTGTCAGGCAGTTGTCGTAATAACTGCTCTTCTTGGTATTGACAGTAACCATCTAGCTACCGAGTAGCCTAAACATTACAGAACATTCATGTATACATTAGATACATCATTTCTAGTTTATTGCCTATTCTCATATCAAAGTAATTAAATAATACAATGGGATATTAAATTAGATTATCAGGCTCGAAAATACTTCAGTGCAAAATTTAATATTTTATAATGGAAATCTACGGATCATTACTTATTAAATTAATTAATTACATTTAATGTTATAAGACGTGTATGTTTGTTTTAATGTCTCATAAACTCTCACAATTTAACCATGGTTTGACTGAAACATAATATTAATGAAAAATTAGTACTGTGGTTTCGATTTGTAAGATTTGTTCATATCTTATGATCCATCAGTTATATTTTGCTAAGAATATGAGGATTATTACTTTTGTCGATTCATGTCAAGTTGACTGTATATATTTAGATTACTCTAAGACGTTTGATAGGGTAAATCATGACTTGCTGGTCGCAAGCTTGGCTGGAGAGCTACCTTAAAGGTCGCTCTTTAATAGTAAAATGCAATGGATCTGTCTCCACTCCGTTCTCTGTTCTGTCTGGTGACCCTTGGTTCCCTGTTCTGTCAGTGTTCTCACCTTGGTCCTCTTTTATTCATTATTTTTGTCAATGATATCTTTAAAAAAAATTCCAGCTACATTCCTTCTGTTTGCGGATGACATGAAGATTTACACCAGGGTCCTCTCTTCATCTGACCAGGAAAATCTGCAGAGGTCACTTTTCAACATCGTCTAGTGGTGTGTAGTAAATTTTATGGATCTGAACATATCGAAATTCCAAGTTGACTCGTTCACACGTGCAGCTATATCTTTTAACTTTGATTATCGTATTGGAGGTGAGACCCTTGACAGAGTTGACGAGTGAAAGATCTTGGAGTTATTCTGACCAGTTCCCTAAGCCCTGCTGACCATATTGCATCTATCACTTCTAAGGCTTATTCCTTTCTGGGCTTTATTGGAAGATCAGCAAGGTGTTTCAAATCGTACAAATCCATGCTGTCTTGTACAAATCTATTGTGCGCTCTGTGCTTGAGTACGGCACTGTGATCTGGTCCCCTTACCAACTCAGCCACATAGATGAGTTGAACAGAGTGCAGGCACGCTTCATGAGGATGCTTGGAGCTCGTATGGGCTACACCTACTGGGAAAAACCCATATCGCAACTGGAACAGCGTTTCCAGCTGCAACCTCTCCATTATCGGCGTGCCATCCTTGATCTGTTATTCCTTTTTAAACTGATCAATGGACTGGTGGATAGCCCCGACCTTCTAGCTTCAGTTGATTTGAACATCCCAAGAGGAACGAGATCCATGACTGTCTTTAGCCGGAGATTTCTGCCTACATACTATTCGTACAACTGTGGCTTGGCAAGACTTCAAAGGCTTGGAAGCATGACATCTGGGAGGGTGGACTTCTTTTAGGGATCTGTTTCTTCTTTGAAGAGGAATATTGCCCAGATCGTCGGCCAGTTATAACCTGTGGGAACGGATCCATTAAGTCGTGTGTTTGCGTTTATTGTCATCAGTTGTGTACATAGGTTATGTTGGAATATTTATTATTGTTACATCATTTCTATTTTTGTTATTATTGTAGCCATTTACTACGAACTATTTAGGTTATTGATTCATTATGTCATGTGTATGCGTTATTAGCTATGTACTTATTATTGTTATACCTATTTTTGCTACCATTATTGTTGTTATTTACTTTCAAACTTCTAAGGTTGTTATTGCTGTTTATTAAGTGTGTAGTGTACACATATTGTTAGCCCTTAATTGTTATCTTATTGTTATCGTATTACTTTATCCATATTCTCTTCTTGTTATTATGTTATTGCTATTCAATTGTTTTGTTTGTGATGGGAGTTGAATTTTGTCGACTGCATCCAGTTAACATAATATTTGCTTGGCCTTAAATGTTAGCTTATCTTACATATTTAGCCATCTACTTTACTCATTGTATAAATGGTTTTGTACCGTTTGAAGTAATAAATAAATTAGGTTATAAGTCATTCCATGGTGACGGACGGGACAAGCGGAGCTGTATATTGTATTAAATTAACTATAAAAAAATAATATTATGCAATGAAACTTTTTTGTTTTTTCACCATGACTTAAACGTCTAAAAATTGCTTTGAAAAATATATGGCTTACAACATATTAAAAGTGTGTGACAGACGGGGTGTAATTTGGACAATATAACAGTATACACAAACTTGTACTACATTTTCTGTGAATTATACGATAATTCACTTTAAATACAAAACTGTAAGTCTAGTAAAGTTGTTTTGCTGACGATCATGTGCTTATATCAGTTTTACAATTCTATACTACCAACAAAAAAATTAAAACCTCGCAATTGATGTGTGATGGACGGGACAAAAGGTTACTTATACATAAAACATCCAATAATTGCTTAATATTTGTTTTATTCATGAACACTTTATCACTGCTAAATAACTTAAAAGTATTTTAACAAAAACCTGTTAAATTTGAATTTTAAATCTTTACAAGAAGGGAGTTTCATTTTATAGTTCGATTGGCTTTGGAAATGTCACAATTCGAATTCTATTTCGAAATTCTTTAATTCTGGCCTTTCAAAACTCAAAAAATTTCAGAAAAAGACACTATGTAGGCTTTAGAAATATCTATTTCAAATAGGTGGTCCTTGTTTTTGGTCTTCTGTATTAGTCTCATAAACAAAACCTCCACGTTGTTGTCTTCTTCAACGTTTCCTTGCATTATGGCCAAATACTAAATAAGCTTTCTTCAGCTTTCTTTCACTAACAGTTCTACCAATATAAACTGACCAGCTTGTATCTCTGTTTTGTTCATTGGTTTAGACTGTACAAATGAAGAGTCCTCGTCTTAAGAATTATAAACATCTTAATATTGAACCTGCACTTGTAGATCTGATTTTAACTAACTTTTCTTTGTGTTTAGTTCTTGATATTCGCTTCCTCTCTGTGTCTCTTCAAATTGTCCTCCCAGGTCTGTTTATTTGTCTTCTACTTGAGGAAACTAACCTTTTTCAAAGCTTTTCTTATTCTATTAGACTCACTGTTCTTGAAGACCGATTCAATTTTATAAACATTGCTCTAACTTGTACACTAAATGTAAAACTTCAAAACTACCATATAAAACACAAAACTAAAAACAATGTAGTATCTAGACTAACATTTAAAGATGTATGTACTACAAGTTAATAATTGATGCTCACTCTCAGACACATGAAAACAGACTAGGTCAGACTGTACACACAGTGTCCAGATTATTGGACGTGCCGTACTGGTGCGCAGCAATAATCTAAGCAAAAGAGTTAAATAAGAATAAGAATAAGAATAACTTTATTGTCATAATAAATACATTCTTTTACAACTAGCATAGCTAGTACAGAACATATGACATTGTCAAGTTGCCTTAAAACTAAATTATTATTCTAAAATGAATATATCAAAATGACAAATGTGTTAAATAAAACAGAAAGGAATTATTTCCCAGTGCTACAGCCTAATCATTCAAAAATCCTTCCACTGAATAATAGATTTTCTCCGTAAGGAAACTTTTCAATTTATGTTTAAAGCTGTTTTCCTTAATTTTATCTTTTAAATTATTTGGGAGTTTATTATACAGTTTTTTCCCCATATATTGAGGGGTTTTTTGAACTAATGTCAATCGATGTCTTGGATACTGGAAATTTTGATGAAATCTCGTTTCATAGTGATGTTTATGTTGTGCTTTCATTAACTGCTCTAAATTATTTTTCACTAAAATCAAGCATCTTAATATATAAAGGCATGGAACGGTCAGTAGTTCGAACTGTTTGAAAAATGGTTTACATGATTTTCTTCTAGAAGAAAATGTCATGATTCTAATATATTTCTTTTGGATTTTAAATATTTTACTTGCATGAGGTGATGTACCCCAAAATTCAATACCGTAAGTTATAACTGGTAAAAAAAGGCCATAATATATCATAAGCCTGGTTTTAGAATCAACAATTTCACGAAGAACTATCATTTGAAAACATAAGGAATTTAATTTTTTACATATTTTACTGACAAAAGTTTTCCAATTAAGGTTTGAATCAATTTCTATTCCTAAAAAGTTAACTGAAGAGTTAATTGATATTGGGTCACCATGAAATAAAATATTACTGTCAATATAATCTCTATTTTGTTGGGTTTGGAATGTAACTATTTTTGTTTTAGAGTGATTAAGCAATAAACCATTCACTGAAAACCAATTTTGAAGTTCCTCAAGTGAATTCTGAAAAACTAATTTAATGTCTTTGGTTGAATTTGCTTTTAATATCGCTGAGGTATCATCTGCATAAAGTATAAGACTAGAAGATACACTTGTAGGTAAATCATTAATATATAAAAGGAATAGCAAAGGCCCTAATATTGAGCCTTGAGGAATACCAAATCTTACGTTTTGCCAATCTGAATAATATTTAATATTGTTCTTAATAACTATAGTTCGTTGGTAACGGCCTGATAAATATGATTTTATCCAAGACACTGCTGAGTCACTAAATTTAAAATATTTAAGTTTCTCGCAAAGTATATCATGTTCAACACAATCAAATGCCTTGGTTAGATCACAGAACACACCCATAGTGCTCTGTGATTCATCCAAGGCAGATGCAACCTGGTCAACAAAATGAGCTACCGCAGAGATTGTGTTGTGTCCTGCTCGGAAACCAAATTGGTTCTCAACAAACAAATTATTTACATCCAAAAAATTTACAATCTGATTATAAGCAATTCTTTCAAAAATTTTGGAAAAAGATGGTAATATTGAAACGGGTCGATAATTATTTAAAATTTCTTTTTCCCCCTTTTTATATAATGGTTTAACCTCTGCATATTTCAATTTATTTGGAAATTCTCCACAATAAAATGATTGATTTATAATTAAAGTTAGTGGTCTACGGATTGCTGCAGTAGTAAATTTCATTAATGTTTGAGGAATTTCATCCCAACCTGCACATTTCTTGTTCTTTAAAAGA
>JAQJVL010007786.1:0-22344 GCA_035578905.1 Stictocephala bisonia
TAATATCTTACATAAACAGGCCTATTTATAATACTGTTAATTAGACTATAGCAATTTCTACAGTAATTTTTGTTATATAACTGTTCGAAATCTTAAACATTAAATATATAATTTCTAAAATTATTAACAAAAACTGACCTAAGTCTTTGAAATTAAAGTTTTACATTTCTAAGCTATACTTTAAAAACACAATAGCTATCTTATAGGAAATTCACGATAGCAAGACATTTTTTTTTTTTTTTAATTGGCGTAGATAATAAGAAAGGCCAAATAATATATTGACATGTTGACTTCAGGTGATTATTATCAGGCTGGAGATGATAAGGAAGGTTCACAGATAAGAAAGTATGGGCCGTTTAGCGTAAACAAAAACTGAACAAAATATACTCACTCTATAAGTGAGTGAAAGCAGATCTATTCATACTATTTTCGATAAGCAATTACGTTTATTATATGTTTAAGAATTTGTAGATATGCAATTATCAATTAATCAAGTATTGACAGCATTAACGTCAAAATGCAACTGATTTTCCTAATTAATTATACAGATAGATGGGTAAACAGGTAAAATTACAGTATTAGAGTTTATGAAAGATAAACAAGCTTAGCCCCAACACGTTTATTTAAAACAAGATAACTAAATGACTATCTTAACTTTATCCCTAAACATAAACTAGTCAAGTGAAATGATCACCTCAGGGACTTAAGTCAGTCCCACAACAATGGTATACCCGTTTGGTCAATACCACTGGACGTGTATGGGACCATTATTTGGAAGACAGTTTTATACCTTTTTTATCTTTTCATAATAATTATTTACATCTACGAGCTACTTGAAGTTGACAGGCCTGGACCTGCTTGTTGACATCGTATGTATTACGCTCCGCGATTAATTTACATTTTAATAAGTATTAGTGATCCTTCTACCTATTGACTTAAGTGATCGTGTTACATAGTCAAGTGATCATATAGTGTGTGAACTGTAAGTATTTTATGTACTGTGGTTACTAAGCTAACTAACGAGGTTAGACCTGCAGACCAGCACAGGGCCACGTTGTTGTAGCTACAGAGAGCTGCAAGTTATCAGTTACCTACACTCCCACGCGCTTATCGCTCCCGTGGCTGACATGGTTGCCTCCACCCACACTAGACTGACGATAAGCGGAGTTCAATCCCACTGCCTCACTTACTGATGCTGATTAATTATTAACATTTTGTTTAAAATTACTTTGGTTTCAATTTTTATATAAACTGTTGGAATTTTCAGTTTAATACTAATTAACATACTATTACATAAATTGTTCTGCTGATGCCTTTTATGGACACACGAAAAGAAAGGAAATAACAGCTAATAAGACCAAAGAACGCTAATAATTAAATCACTTTAGATAAATTAAGGATAAAATACAAGCTGCAGAAGAAATTAAGTTGGAAGTGTAAAAACAAGAACTGTTAGCTTTAAACTGCACTTAAAACTGTTTTGAATTTTTCCCTCAACACACTTATTACTTGTAACAAGACAAACTATTTTATTCAAAAAATTTCAAATAAAATATTCGATCGAATACCCTTAAAACTGCAAATAATGCGTTCGCTGCGGCCTTAAGACAGCGACCTCTGTTTCTTTTTCTCTGTGGAGGCTTCCAACCTACTTCCTTTACAATATGTGATATTTGATTACCTCTTGAATACATATCTTCTTTCTTTTATATATTTAATGACAGTATTCGTTTGATGTAGGCTAGGTCTATTATATGATGTGAACTACACCCAAACACACACGATCGCACACATGTCAATTTATTTAGAGAAACAATCACTTGATTGTATAATTATAAGGTGAATTAAGTATTAATAGAGTGGTTCGCCACCCAAACAGACTTGATTAAGTCCACACAGCCACGGTGTCTATTAAATGGCTTCAATCCCAACGTTTGGGCTTATCTGAGACAGTTCTTATCGTTTATTAATGAATCACTAACACCAGTTTAGTGATAGCATTAGAGCTGTTCCTAACTATTTATGCCTTTTCTCTTCAAGAGTGTCAGTAAACCACATGACGTATGTCACATTTACAATGTTTATAACACGTTAAAACGAAATTATCTCTACCTTTGGATGAATTAATGTTTTATGACTTTCAGTAGTACCCAATACGTATAAAATAAACGGGAAAGAGAACCAAAATCTTAATACAGGAATACAATTGCTTTTTCTATTTACATTCTAAATGTTATAATAAATTAGAACTTTTATACAGTATTACTTTAAATATTTTTGAAGAAATAAATGAAGGTCACAACAGAAACTTCCTTCAATTCCTTCAGCTCAGCCTCACTGAGTGAGAAAGTGCTTTCTCTAAATGTAACCAGCTTTAATTGTATTACTTAAAATTAATTGCAGCCCATTTATAAAGTGGCGTCCTTAGTTAGTAATTTCTGATCAATTTTTAAATTCTATTAACTGGCGACATGTTATTACAGTTTCTAGTCCAGTACAAGTAATGGAAGTTAGCAGTACCGTCAAGACAGATGCTGAAGCTATTATTAGATCTTTGGTGGGGTTATAACTGTTTGTAACTGTGCAGGTTTATTCATAATCGAATTGAGCTTTATAAATTAGATTTCTGTTTTATGTTTGTCAAGTCTTCATGAGCTTTAAAGTCTGTAGAATTCATTCTATATAGGAATCTTTCATTACATCTCTGAGTGGCTTTTAACTTCTAGTCTCTGAGGATAGTTTAAGACTGAGGGCTGAAGGAAACTATAGAAACTTCCACCACTTCCCCCCACCACTTTCCCTCCATCATTTACCTAAGAAGACGTTCCATCACCTCACTTCCACCTAGACACGTCCACAGGTAACATTTATCACTGATAAAGATGAATACTAACTTGATGATTATTATGTTTGCAAAACCCGACTAGAGTTTAGAGACTAAAGAAGAACTTAACAGTATGGTTGAAATAGCGGAGATCAAACATAAACTGAAATTCGTCTTTTAATGATCTATCTATTTCACGCTACTTCTACGCATCGGGTCGTACGGCAACGTGTTTGTGGAGGAACACATCCTATAGATAAAGCGTTGCGCATTTATGAACTTGTCAGAATCGTCTCAACCCTTCTCTATGGAGGCTAACACTTACGACAATATTCAACATACAACTGTTTCCTCTACAACACGTAGCACAACACAGGAAAATGATGTTAGTCAAGGTCAATTGCCGCAAAATCTACCAGTACAAGTAATGGAAGTTAGCAGTACCGTCAAGACAGATGCTGAAGCTATTATTAGATCTTTGGTGAGATTTTAACTGTTTGGAACTGTGCAGGTTTATTCATAATCGAATTGAGCTTTATATTAGATTTCTATTTTATGTTTGTCAAATATTCTTGAGCTTTAAAGTTGGCAGAATTCATTCTATATACGAATCTTTCATTACATCTGTATCTTGAAAAACTAGTTGAGCGATTCAACGCAAACTCAAAGTCCAACCTTCTGCTAACAAGAAAATGTTCAGAGCTAAAAGAACACAAACACTACATCATCCACGGTGTTAAAAAGCTGGAAACAACCCACGGAGAAGCGATTAAGTTTCAAGTATTTCTTCCAAAACGAATTGTTCAACGGATCATGTGGAAACAGTTTTACAGAACTCACTCTGCACGTCACACACGAGTGTTAGTGTTAGAATTTATTATTATTATTTGTATGTAGTTTTATAGTCAATTGTAACAAATAGTTTATTTATACTGTACTATGTAACCACTCTATATTGTACAAAGTTGAAAATAAAGAAAGAAAAAACCAACACAGCCGTATATGCAAACATATACTGCTGTGCTGCTTTTTTTTTAAATTTCAAATGTTTGACCTTGCCACTTGTGTTTGTTTACACTTAATAATGTAGGTGCGGAAAATAAACTTACTCGATATATCGATTCTGTAAGGGTTTGACCTTGGCACTTGTGTTTGTTTAATAATATAGGTTAGAAGGGAGTGATGTAGTGGGGGTTAGTGGTAGTGGTGGGGGAGGGACCGATAGTGGGGGTAATGGTAGTGGTGGGGGGAGAGACCGAGTACCTAGCAGACATGCTAGCGCTACATCACTTCACGTCCGGCTCTTGAACAGTGCACATCGAGCTGCGATTGTTGCACTTGCAATGTTATAAAACAATATATACACGAGTTTACTCAATTATTTAAAATAATAGAACCTAGCGAGTGCGGAGAAGAAACATACAACAGACTCATGGAGAAGATAACTAACACTAAACTTTAGTTTTAAGTAGTATAAAGAATTCATTCCTCCCCATCACTTTACATAAACCCCCAACACAAAGTAGGCTATATATGTGGGTTATACATCTACAACTAGTCACTCTGCTTCGACATCTCGAGTAAAGAGGTTAACATAGCTAAGAAAAGATGAACACCAATTTGCAAGTAGTTATGTTTGAACTAAGATGCTTAAAACCAAAGTCGATATCTATTGACGAAGAGAAACTATCGGAAATGGGACAAATAGCTGACAAAGTGGAGGAACTTGAGTTGGATGAATGTTGCAGATGTCATGAAATTGCACTTTATGACGAGATATTTATTAGGCTTTTTGAAAGCTTACATTGGGAACCCTGTGAAGAGCACACCTACAGGAGATTGCTTGACAGACTGAAGGGGAAAGATCGCTACATATTGCCGGAGATTATAGACCTCACAGAAGATCCAGAGGTGAAGTGTAGGAGAGCAGCCAACACTGCGGTTTAGTTTTAAGATTTACTTTTGTAAAATATGTATTTGTAAATAAAGTTGGAAAAAGAAAAAAAG
This sequence comes from Stictocephala bisonia, assembly GCA_035578905.1. Lineage (NCBI taxonomy): Eukaryota > Metazoa > Arthropoda > Insecta > Hemiptera > Membracidae > Stictocephala > Stictocephala bisonia. The sequence goes on from JAQJVL010007786.1 coordinate 4,832, forward strand.
AAAAAAAACTTCTTGCACAGAACAATTTCTGGAAATAGAAAAATTGTTCTGTGCAAGAAGTTTTTTTAAAAAACATCCATCGTGACCTTGAAATCTGTGACGTAATACTAAAGTGCGGGAGCTGACGTCATCACCGGAAGTGGGGTAAGATAAGAAGCTTAGACTATAAGGTAAGGTTGTGACGTCATGCTGACGTCATCACGTGACGTCATGCTGACGTCATCACGTGACGTCATGTATGACGTCATCAAAAATGACGTCACACCCTTATCTTATCTCACAATCTTATCTTATCTCATTTCCTGGAATTGATCCAGCTCCGGCACTTTCCACTACTACTGTTGTTGTACTCTGAAACAACATAACTCATTAAGTACATCCCATTAACAAACAGGTATACGGTGAGTTCCATCATTTAATCTAAAACTCTAAGCTTGACAGCAAGATATTTAGGATATATTTCCAACTTACAAAACCTGAATTTGAAGAGGTGTTGTCCATTATCAATGAAGACACCATAAAAGTTACAGGGAAGACAGAGACACCAGGGAGATATGGACAGTTTGCTTAATGTGAGTTTATATTTATCATAAAATGTAGGTAATGTTATAAGAAATCTAAATATATAAAAGCCAAATACCACTCACTCATTGATCACTGTTTCTCGAAAACCACCAAACTTTCTAGGCTGAATTTTTTTAGGATGGTAGGTCCTATATTGTAGGTGTGCAGTAAGAAATAATTTTTAAGAAAAGAATTTGTTACCCCGAAAACTATCCCCAAAACTTATGGGAAATCACAAAAAAGTTGTATTTCTGGCCTAACTTGAGGAAAATCTCAATTAAAAGTTTCAAACCTTCACATTTCTAGACATGTAATAAATGTGCACCTTATTCATGAATTTCTGCTTAAAAACCTATTTGGGGTATCGGGGGCCTAGGCAAATCGCCGGCAGAAATTCCGATTTATCAATCAAACGTATATTCTCTAGTGGAAGGGGGAGCGTTGGTTCAAATCCGACCTGAACTGGAAGATTTATCAGTAATATTCACCGTTTACTGTACTGGCTCTCCCCCTTACTCTGTATGCATAAGTTCCTCGATCTCGACAACTTTTATAAAAACTACCCCAACAGAAAGGCAAGAATTCTGCAATTGTGGGGGAAGGAGAGGTACAGGAAGAGAGAAGTGGCAGTGAGTATCACTCACGTTCAACAGAGTTAAGTAAAATTAACAAGGACTATCCTTTCACAGCCCATATTCCTACAGTCTGAATCTTAAGTATAAATAAAGTGTAAGGGGGAGGAATATGAGGGAAAATTGGGAAATCTGTGGGAAATTATTGGAGGGAAAATTCCCACAGGGTTGGTCGCCATCTTGAAAAAAGTGCATTTTATATAGTATAACAAGGGAATTTGAGGGAAATTTGGGAATTTGGAGGGACATTTAGGGAGGGAAAATTCCACAGGGTTGGTAGATCTGGGTCATGTGACCCGAAGATGCCCGAAGGTGACCGCCATCTTGATTCCAAGAGCCGAAGATACCCGAGAGTGAGCCTTGTACCACTAGTTTTCCCCAACTGCAGTCGTTTTGTCTTCTGTCACCCAATGCAAAATGTAACGAACATACTCGTGCATTAGCATTACTACAGTAAACAACCTGCTTGCAAGCTTGTACCCACACTTTTTATAATGTTTTGTCTTTTATAAACCTATGAAAAGAAGTATTTTTGTCTTTATTACCTTTAACGTTGCTACTGCAACCTTCGATTATGCACCACGACATTTCAGTTAATTTAAAATAAATACGTTCTTCACTAAATTAAATTCCAAGACTCCTTTAGTAAATAACTTACTGATAAATAAAATATAATAAACACTTGTATATAAGCCTTGATCAAATTCTCCTTAAAGTATTCAAACACTGCTGGCAAAATGGCGATAGTTACTGGTTTTTTAAAAATAAACAGTAAATAACTATGAAACAAATAATGTGATAAATCAGCTGTAAAAACATTATTATTAAAATATTAGATTATCGTAACGTGCTCCTGGAGTACTCTGCAAGTCGTTATTACTCTGTTCCTCAAACACAGTGATAGCTCCGGCTAAAAGTCAGCTGTTCTCTCCAATGACGTCATCATGATCCCTACCTTATAATTCTACTCAGCTTGCAATACTGTGTTAAAAGTTTTTAAAATTCAGCTGACACTCAGCTTCGTCTTGAATTAAGCAGACAATGGAGAAGGCCGCCATCTTGGTAAGAGTTCCGGTCTCACTTAGATTGCCGTGTGTCTACTCTATTTCATTCTTTGCTCTATGGGTGTAAACAAGTCCGTTCAATATAATGGGAACAGATATTTTCAAAAGACTGTCACGTTACGTCACATGACATAGTGTGCCCGTGATGTGATGTGAAAAGAGTTGGCAGAGGCTGTCGGCTATGTTACTTTTAATCCCATAAGAACAATGTTATTTTCGGACCGGGCTTACGATCACGCATATCCAAACTAAACAGTAATTTTAAATGAGTTTTTTTCCAGACAAATTCAATGCGTATCATGAATAAAATTTGCGTTGGTATTTCTTTGTAAATTCCTAATTAGTTTTATAGAACAATATAAATATTTAGTTTGAAGTTTTTATTATCACCTTTTTTTCAAAACTAGGCGTATGTATTCAAAATATCAAAAGCAAACTCAATGCGCAATATGAAAACGTTTAAAATGACACCTCATACAATACTTTTGGTCAATAAATAACGAAAAAATATGAATTCGCAAATAACGTTGTTCTTGTGGGATTAAAACAAACATGGCTAACAGACTCTGCAGACTCTTAATGTCTATTTTGCACACATTAGATAGTGGGATCAATGATTTATTGCTTCTATATAATAGTTGTGATATATGATAGAACCTAACAAAGAAAAATTTTAAAAACCCGGAACGTACCGGTAAGTTTTAAGTAATTGTTGGAGGGAGATAAGGGATGCCATAGATAATGACTTATTACTATTAAAATCTTGGTGTATTAGAAATTCGATGATACTTAATGCCTCCAAAACTAAAATATTAAATTTCGATTTAAATGGATATTATTTTCAAGATCAATTTAAATACCATGACTGTAATAATGCACTTAATTGTAACTGTGAAGTAATTGAGCAAGTGAATGAATTTAAATATTTGGGAGTTTTCATTGATAGTAGGGTTACTTGGAAAGCCCAAATAAATGCTTTACATATGGACTTATGAAGGTCAATCAGATCATTTTACTTTTTAAGAAATTTATGTGATTCTAACTTACTAAGAACATTATATTTTGCTTTGGTACATTCGCAACTTGAATATGGGATTGAATTTTGGGGTGCGGCATACAATAACTTGTTAAATAAATTGATTATAACCCAAAAATATTTCATACGTATTATTTGCTTTAAAAATCAGAGAGATCATACAGAACAGTTATTCAAACAATTAAACATCTTAACGGTGAAAAATCTATTTATCTTTAAGGTACTTAGGGCCTTTTACAAGAGGAGTGGCAACCAGGGAACAGAAAATTTATTCTATCAAACAAGAAATACAGTAAATCACTTCTTCATAAAGCCAAAAATAAATAAATCATTTTTTTCAAAAACATTTCTCTATTTAGGCCCGAAATTTTTTAACCTTTTGCCTGTTGACATTAAAAGAGCTAATAGTATTTTTTCATTTTCCAAATAGCTTAAAAAATGGTTGACTAATGTAAATAGTGTTGAATTTTTATTTTCCATATTAAGTTAATTTTATGTATAGTTTAGACCTTCTTTTATTTTTGCTTCACGCCACAGCAGCCAACTTTTTCAGTAGTCATCAAAGAAGACTGGACAATGTATTATCTTTAATTTATAGTTATTTATAACATTTTTTTTTTATCAATATAGCCACCAATTACTGGATTATAAGGTGGCTATTATTCCTAATTAATGTATGTAAACATATTGTATGCTTTTGGGAATAAACACATTATCATTATCATTATCAAAAAAAAAAAAAAAATTCCAATAGTCTACAGTATATACTCTTAGCGTTCATTTATTTTACAAAGAAAACCATCAAACAAAAATATCAAAGAATGGTTCGAAATCGTACTAATTTAGTAGTATTTAATGAAATTAATATTGTACGAATGGAAAGAATTTAGTCTATTGTGAACATCTACTGAAGGTTTGACATTATCACATCTAGGAAGGGAAGACCCGTATTCCAATCAAGATCACGACGTTGACAGACTCATGTCCACTGGCGGTAGTTTGACTTCAATATACAAATGATGTGGATGGATATTGAGTTTATGGGAATTGCGGTTCATTAGGCACTGAGCACTGGTCAATAAGATTGCAGATAGGTTTCTCTCTATGTTGACATTTTTATATCTTACTTTTATATTCATTTTGAATGTCTTTATCAACTCGATCACTCTGAATTCTGTGTAGTTCGTTTCGACTGTGACTGTTTTTACGGAGCAACTTCAATGTGATGACCCACATAACAACATACACACTTACAGTGGTGATGACCCACCCACCCATATATACACTTACAGTGGTGATGACCCACTCACCCTCCCATACACTAACAGTGGTGATGACCCATCCACCCTCCCATACACTAACAGTGGTGATGACCCACCCACCCTCCCATACACTTACAGTGGCGATGACCCACCCATCCTCCCACTTAAAGTGGCTATGACCCACCCACTCTCCCATACACTTACTGTGGCAATGACCCACCCACCTTCCCATATACTTATATTGGCGATGACCCACCCACCCACATATACACTTACAGTGGCGATGATACTACCGAACGTGTGTGGGCGGGCGGGTGGGTCAATACCACCGAACGTGTGTGGGCGGGCGGGTGGGTCAACACCACTGTACGTGTATGGGCGGGCGGGTGGATCAATACCACCGAACGTGTATGGGCGGGCGGGTGGGTCATCATCACTGCACGTGTATGGGCGGGCGGGTGGGTGTTTTATAGTGTCTCAAACTGTACACGTCTTGTATTCACCCGTACAGTGCTAATGACCCACCCGTCCACCCATACACGTAAAGTGCTAATGCCCCACCCGCCCCACCCATACACATACAGTGCTATTGACCCACCCACCCACCCATACACGTACAGTACTAATGACCCACCCGCCCACCCATAAACGGACAGTGCTAATGACCCGGCCGCCCGCCCTTACATGTACAGTAATAATGACCCACTCGCGCACCCATACAAGAATAGTGCTAATGTCCCACTCACCCACCCATACACGTACAGTGCTAATGACCCACCCACCCACCCATACACGTACAGTGCTAATGACCCACCCAACCAACCGTACACTTACAGTGGTAATGACCCACCCACCCACCCTTACACGTACAGTGCTAATAACACACCCGCCCACCCATACACGTGCAGTCATAATGACCCACCCACCCACCCGTACACGTACAGTGCTAATGACGCACCCGCCCACCTGTACACGTACAGTGCTAATGACCCACCCGCCCACCCATACACGTACAGTGCTAATGACCCACCACCCACCCTTACACGTACAGTGCTAATGACCTACCCACCCACCCGTACACGTACAGTCCTAATGACCCACCCACCCACCCGTACACGTACAGTGCTAATGTCCCACCCGACCACCCATACACGTACAGTGCTAATGACCCACCCACCCACCCTTACACGTACAGTGCTAATAACCCACCCGCCCACCCATACACGTGCAGTCATAACACCCACACACTATGTAATAAAGAAATGAGCTAAATTTTGAGTCTGTCGGTAAAACTATTCTTGAGTTATTATTTTTTTGTAAATACCAAAAAAAGACATACTGACACTAAGCGGAGTTGAATTCGATAAAATGTTATCCTTCATTGTTTGCTCTAAAATAGACGAAGAATCTGAAAATTACCAGCTAGGACACCTTTTTTGATAACCTATATATATCCCACCCGCCCACTCATACACGTACAGTGGTAATGACCCACCCACCCTCCCATACACGTACAGTGGTATTCTTGGTCCCTCAACAAATGGACAGATATTAATTAAGATGAGTTAAAAAAGTTTTTAGGCTTAACCATGTTGATTGGAAATATAAATTTGCCAACCATTAAAATAGACCAATGTTTAAGCAATGTAAACCCACCCACCCACCCATACATGTATGGTGATATTGACCCACCAACCCACCCATACACGTACGGTGATATTGACCCATCCACCCACCCATAAATGTACGGTGATTTTGATCAATACCACTGTGCGTGTATGGGTGGGCGGGTGGGTCAATACCACTGTACGTGTATGGGTGGGCGGGTGGGTCAATACCACTGTGCGTGTATGGGTGGGCGGGTGGGTCAATACCACTGTACGTGTATGGGTGGGCGGGTGGGTCAATACCACTGTACGTGTACAGTTGGGCGAGTGGGTCAATATCACTGTACGTGTATGGGTGGGCGGGTGCGTCATACTAATATATACATCAATATCACTGTACGTGTATTGGTGGGTCAATATCACTGTACGTGTGTGGGTGGGTGGATCAGTACCACTGTGCGTGTTGAGGCGGGTGGGTGGGTCAGTACCACTGTACGTGTAGGGTCGGGTGGGTGGATCAGTACCAATGTACATGTAATCAGCAATAAATTATCCCTATGTGTGTGTGTGTGTCCTGTGTTTAATTATTGGTATATAAGATTTTTCTTCTACATGATTTTTCAATTTTAAATATTTATTCAAATAGATCAACCAGAAATTCAGATTGTTGTGAAAACAGTAATTACTAAGGAGATGTCTAAAATTCAGATTGTGTTTCAGTTAATAACAACTTAGAGGATATACTTGTGTAGGTAATGTGTTCAGAATAATTTCGTTTAATTTCAGAATAACACAAAAACTTTGAAGTTGATATCAAAATAAATTAGATTTGAATGTCTTGTTGATGTTTTTTTTGATATTTAATTCTTTTTTTTAAGTGTTTTTCCATAGTTAAAAGTTTATGCTTTTTTGTGTTTTCTTTTAGTTTATCTAATTATAGATTTTTCTTTTCTTATAGTTAAATATTTGTTGGGTATGTCTTCAGGTTTGTACTGTTCTTGAAGGTCTTGTGTAGATTTTACTTCAACTTCAAGTAATTGTTGTGAAATATATTTTTCGGTTTTTTATAACAGGGTTAACTTTTTACCCATTTTAATAATGCTGTCTATTAGTTCTTAAGGTTGGTGTAGCTTGTTGTTTCCAATGTGTAACTTAGGAACTGTGTGTTTAAATACAATAGTAAGTTGTATTTAAAACTTCTACTGATAAAATATGTATAAACTTTTCCTTTATATTATGAAAGTGTGTATATTATTAATTTTCCCCCAATATTGTAAATTTATTTATTAGGTTGGAAAAACAACCCTCGTTTGTTCTATATTATTTTCAGATCAATTCATAATTTCATAGGGCTATTTTTATCATGCTGTTATGACGCATTTTTTCTTTAAATGGCCAGATAATATGACAATGCTGCAAAAAGTTATAATATATCTTTATAATACTGTTTATGTATTGATAGTACATATATATGTAAGTAAAGCCATCGCCACTCCATACTTTTCATTTGCATTGAGTAAGATAATAAGTCGAATTCAGTTCATTTTGTATTTATATTTATAAAACCATAGCGCTAAATATGTTAATAAAATGTTATCTCACCTGTAACACTTTTATACAACATATATATTAATTTTACATAACTGAGTAAAAAGTTATTAATTTTAAACGTCAGTACTTAATGGCAACATTGCTAGAGCTCTTGATGAGATAAATAGAAATACTAAAGTAAACTAATTTTAACTAGAATTAAATATTGTTTTTCTATTACTCTATGTATATTTAGAAATGTGTTATATTTAGGTATAAGTGAAACAAAGACTGCCTCATATTCTGAATTACTGCAGCATAAAATAAACTAAGCAATTTGGTATCTGATAACAGAACAAAAACGGGTTGGCGAAGATTATTATTGACTGTAAATTATTTTTGTTGAATGTTGGTCTTACACTTCCCTTCCTTTTTCCACAAAAATATGCATTGGTCACCCACACCAAAAAAGGCCTCAAAAGTGGACACAAGATGAGAGTATTGATTTCTAAACTGAACAAATAATCACGTTGTTGAGAATCTGCTTCGCCCAATAAACTGCGTAATTATCAATTTGTACTTAGAATTACAGATAATAGACCATAAACCAAAGACAGTTGTATAAGTTTTGATAAAGCTAAGGAATTAACAGTATGGTTGTTATAAATAGTTGACTTCATTTACGTAATTACTAGGCTACAAAGGGTTTGCTGTGTATATTTTAGAATTGTATATATCAACTAACACGTAACAACTCCCTTACTTTGCATTACGCTGTTGGCTTAATTTTCCTCTTTTTAGTTAGACCCAGATTTCTATTGTTTTATCAAGTTCGATATTTGTGAGGCGCAAAATCATACATGGGTGGGTGGGAGAGTCATCTCAACCGTACGAATATGAGTGGGTGGGAAGGTATCACAACCGTACGTATATGGGTGAGTGGGAGGGTCATCTCAACCGTATGTACTTGGCGGACGAGAGGATTAGTATCTCCGAACCTGCATGGTTCAGGTTAAAATAACGATATTTTCTTAGAAAACCGTATAACAACCAAAATTAAATGATATAATAAAATGTATGTTAAGATTCAATTATCTATTAACCACAAACTTGTAATATAATTGCATTAATACTACAAGACATGAAACGTTAGGAAGATATGTTAGTGAACAGATTGAAGATTTCAATAAGCATTTAGTTAAGATCTCTGTGGGACAAACTTGGCAGCTCTTAGACTCAGTAAACTTAACAGACCAATCAAAACTTTTTAAGTTGCTTCAGGCTACCATAGTATAATAAATATTTGGCTGTAGGATTTAGGAAACTTATGATTTAAGGACGTGACGGAGGTATCATATATAAAACAAACTTTCAGTACACTTTCAATGACACGGTTTGTTTTATATTCGGTAAAATTGCATTACAATGAGAAGTTAAACTCTGGTACTAATTCAAATAATGTTGTGAGTAAAGATACCGGCAGATTCCAAAAATATGTTATTTTTTTTAACTCTATTTTTAGAAAATGTAGGGAACTATAGGGAAACAATATATCACAACATAAAATCTATATATACCTGACTATGTACTTTAAACAGTGATTCTTTGAATAGCACTACATATTTTAAATTAACACAGAGTAATATACTGTATAGATACAACGGATAAAAAGTAAGTATTGCATTTTACATTTACTAGTTCTCCATACAACCAATACCCCGGCCAATGAAGGTTTTGTGTCGGAACTAATTAGGGGAAAGCTGAATTTTTGCAGGGTGTTAGTATACATAAACACTACAAATCGTCACAAAGGCCCAACCCCCACCCCTCTTGCTTTCCCCTCCAACCCCTACCCAACATTGCAAAAGCAGTACTCTGGTTAAATAAATGCTTACAGCTCAAAACATAATTAAGTTACAGACGTAAATTTTTTGTTTACTCCTAACAATATCGTTAACAAATTATGTCATATACACTTTTTATGTACATAGCTCAGTTTTACCGTTATATATACAAAAAAATCTGCTACTACGAAATTAAAAAAAAAAAAAAACGTACTTTAATCAATTTTACATTTTTATTCTTACTTAATGGGAAAAAATAAAGCCAAACGAAACCTATAGATAATTTAATTAGCTTTAAAATGATGTGTCTAGTATTGTTTTCCGTTAAAATTGTGACTTCGTAGAGAGCGATGAATTTAGTAGCAGACACCGCTTCTATCAGTCTTTAACACTTGCTGCTGAAGGCCACCGCTTTATGTACTTGTACTCGTAACCTTGATTTATTCGATTCGAATGGAGTAGCAATATAATAATTTCCACATCAAGTTTCCATAAGAAAACAAATGTTAATTGACTTGTACCACTGACAAATAATAGCATTTCAATGTCTATGCTCTGTTGTTTTGTTAAAATATATTAGTATTTTAATATAATAAATGCATGGTAGTATTTTTATACATAAAACTAGCATAGCATTTAATTTTAGTATATTTCATAGTTTATCATCTCCTGCACAACGAATAATATTTATGTTTACTGATTAATTAGTAGTTTACAAAGACTCGTGTGCCAATGTAGGTCTGAAATATTGGCCCACACATAGATGTGCAATCAAATCCGGCTTTAGGACAGCTACAGTTTACAGCACACAATATTTTACAGTTGCTTGATATTAATAGGAGAAGTTCATTGGGAGCAGGAGGACTCGTTATGGGCTAAGGTAGCAGTTTATTATTAGATGAATACTGTCAACCCCACTCTTCTGCCGGAAGGTTAAAACTGGTGTTGAATCTGGTGATAAACTCTCAGCAGATGCTGATGAACAGCGTCTGAAGTAGGTGGAAGTTTAGCTAAATCAAAATTTGACTTAAGAAACATTTTTGCGGTTAGTTGCTTGAACTTTAAATATACTTCATTGAGAGTTTTGAACTTCGATAATTTTACATACTTATAATAAACTGTTCTCTATTTTCTAGAAGGATTTATTTTTCAATGTCTTGATTTGTAAAAAGCTCAGTGTGAGCTATAGCTTCAGTTGATTTACTTTAGCTTTCTTAGACTATAGAAAGCAGGATCGTGTTACAACTAGTTAGATATGGAATAAGCAAAAACTAGTAACATTTTCTACTTGATTTGTTGATGTATATAAAAATCTACAAAGTATACAATAGACACTGAAGATGAAGGCTTTAAGTAGCAAAGTTTGCCGTCTTGTTAAGGAGCTAATGCCGCAAGTAAAACCAATAGATCTGTGTTAGTTACCCCTACAACAGTAGTATACATTGAACAGTTTGCATAAATTTAACTATCTAATTGACAATGACAGTGTCGATGTCATCATCCGCAGAAAAAAACGTTTATATATCTTCAACAATACGCTCTGTTGTAAATGCTTCTATTAACCTCTTTTTGTTCTAAGACTTTGCTAAAGATCTGCTTGTTGTGCAAACTGTTTCCATCAAACAAAATTGTGTAAGAACACTAATTTGATGCTTTTCGGTCTTGTTCTTGCTATTTCATAGTTGGGGAGTTGGGATACCCGTCGAATACCACTGTCACTTTATTTCCATATCTACGAACTATATAGGTTTATAAGATTCTAATATTTCATAAAAAGTATTGTTTTTCCCCAAACCACTGCGTGTAACAAATATATTCCATCTATCATAAAAACACCTTCATTTGGGTTGAAGGTTTCTTCAACTATACCAGCTTCAAATACTTTCATGAAAGACTCTTGCGTACATTTTCGTAATAATGTCTCGTCAAATAATGAAGGTGGGTGAGATGCAAATTCGAACTCAAAATAAGATTTCAACTTAATGCCCTATTATATAAGGTGTCACAGATGCATAAAATTTGATTAAATATCTGTTGGGAGTTTATTTAAACTTCTTTAGACCTAACTTTGACATACTTAATTCTCCCCTGTAATCTAAACATGTCCTTCCAGTGTAACCTTATTTCACTAAACGAATTTCCCACCATATTTTTAATTGCTTTTGTTTCGGTATTTATATGGAAGTTTAGCGCCAAAAACTGCATGTTCACCACAAAATAAACAATACCTATGCCTGAAATCAAATGTAGTAGTTCTCTGAGAAAGTACTGCGTTGTAGAAGGCTCTAAATGTTGCGCTTTTAATGCCGCTTTAATATTACTAGGTCGGGTATAATTTTGCCTGCATATAGGAAAAAAAAAAAAAAATATATATATATATATTTGTAATATATATATATATATATATATATATATATATATATATATATATATATATATATATATATATATATATATATTACAAATGCATATATATGTCGATGTAATAAAAGTAAAAATATATAAAACTTCGTCTTTTCTTTCAATACTGGACTTGAGTGTTCATACGACTTGAGAATTGACAGTTACCTCGTCATCTTTGACTTCCTGATTACATATAATACATTACATAATTCGTTCAAATCAGTCATTATGAATCATTGAATTCGGACAGTTTTTACCAGTTTTAAGATGTTCCAAATATTAGCATATCACACTAGGACAACACAACGTATATCTGTACAAAAAATTAAACTTTAAAACGAGACACAAACTTCCAAGGAACCGCACATACAAGGATTAAACGTAGACTAAACATAAACGGCCCAGTTTTATCGAACAGAAACGGTAGAGATAATATAAGAGTACTGTAAACAATCAAAAGCGCCCGAGTCACAACCCGACTGCAGAGTCTGGCGGTGCGGTTTCCACTAATGTTTCATCGCTCTCTATAAAGGCACCATGTCAAGAAATAGCTTTATTTGACCCATCATTTTAAAGCTAATTAAATTATCTATAAGTATTTATGCAACATTTCTCTACATGGCGTAAGGATAAAATGTATAATTGATTAAAATACGTTTTTGTATTTAGCAAACGCAGTATTTTGTATGTTTATAGGTATTATTGTAAAACTAAGTTCTGCATAAACAGTATTAATGTAATGGTTTGTTGGCCATATTCTTAGCAGTACATAAACAAATCACGTCTGTAACTTTATTAGTTTTTGAGCTGTAAGCATTTAACCAGGGTACTGCTCTTGCAATGTTGGGGAGGAGTAGGGTGAAAAGCAAGAGGGGTGGGGGTGGGACTTTGTAAATTTTTAGTGGTTACCTTGTATAATAATACCTTGCCAACATTCAGCTTTCTCCTAATTAGTTGCGATAAAGGGTATTTTTTTGACTTTATTGACTGGGTTACAAATGGAATTTTGTAAATGTGTGTTTCAATTTTTTTACATAACCTCTATAAATTTATTTCGCACTATAAAAAAATAATAGTATAATTTAAAGAGCTTTCCTGTTTGGTACATGTACCCTGTTAAATGAACATATGTATGCTCCTTGATAGTGCAAGTGTGGAGAAAATGAATTGTGCGTTTGAGTGGAGGGGAAAAATATAATTGCCACCATCTAAAACATGTTTTTCTATTTATATCAAAAACCGTTGGGATAACGAAAATGTGTCTCAACCAACAAAATTAGCAACAGTGATTTTGCACAAAAATATATATTACAACTTTTCACGTACGAACAACTGTTTTCTTTAAAAGTGTACTTTTATATTTTTCAATATTAAAAAGTTATCAATAAACAGCCTGAGGGTTTTACAAGTAAAGAATCTGAAATAAATTTAATATAACGTATAAAGATTTATTTGAAAGATTTATGGACTCAAACTGAAGAAAATAATACTTGGCACTCCTATTGTTGTTATGTGTTTTAATTAGAATCAGCGTCACTTTCGTTGGAAATATTATCACTTCATCGCCTAGCTCATACTCTCCCATGTTGTCATACTGGTCGGAATTACCTCCACATTTGCACATTTCAGTACACCTTAGTTTATTTGACTGCCATGTACATGGAGGAGAATAACGTTTTTTTTTTTTTTTTTTTTTAGCATGAGCAGTGACAAAGTTCCCAGATAGTCTGGTGCACAAGGGTTGGTGCAACAAGAGGCTCATACGCTCCCTACTTCGTACCATCCAAATTCTGAAGAAGTGGGTTATTTGGATTTTGAATTATGTCTTGATTCAGCTCAAAACACTGAAGCGAGCTCTTAGTAATGCTGTATATAGTGCAGATTTTGTTGGAGGTATATAACAACAAACCATATCATATTGACATTATTTCTGAGTAAACTACAACCAACGTACAGCTCTGATGTCGGTCACTTTTGTTTTTCGGATATAAAGCCTCCTCAGTTTTGTTTTGGGGAACAACGGACACCTCCAAGTTAGTGTTGACATCTTCAGTGAGTGATTGTGTAGTCCCCAACTAAGCCATAGCTTCGAGAATAATTGCAGTACCTGCGGCATTTTGAGCTTTCTGCCACTTCATATTACATTTTCCAGCAAATTGTCCTGTCACATCAGCTCCTGAAAGTGCGTGTAGTCAAGGGAATCCTGAGGCTTTTAGTGATCCTCGTGCTCTGTAAATTTAACCAAGATAAACGAACTTTTTCATGCCACGAACGAAGTCAGCGGATATCGCCTCAGTGCTAAAACCAGGACATCAGTGTCAGGAGAGAAAAAGTGTAGTTTTAATTCCTTTCTGGGCTAAATGAGCTGCATGTAATATGATCTTTGTGTCGGGCTCCTCCTGGCTACTTGTAAGACTGAATGTGTAATCACCATGTGATAAAGCTGTTTTGTCCCTCCAACTGAGTATGAACCTTTTGTTGTTCGTCACGTCAAATTGAAGAATCTGATCGAAAAGGAGCTCTGTTATTTCGTGCTTCGTTTTATCATGGTTTAATCATTTGTACATTGATATACTTACAATCGGTGTTTCTGGTCCGATTTCGTACTGAATTGGGGTTTCTTCCAGAATATTTAAGAATTCAACTGCTGTATTTTCTTCAGAAACTATCAGCTTGTAGCTCATTACTCACATACTTCGTCCAAAATTGTCGATGGTACATGACATCAATTGCATGAACATCATTAATGTCTATAGCTTTATTTAACCTTACTCAGAGTTTATTATCATTTATAATTTCCATAGATTTACGTAAGATTTGCCGGTTGAAACTCTTCTCAATAAATCTTTTTTGTTCACTTCCTGATCACAAAAAAAGCACTTGTCCTTTTCGTAAGTCACGGTTTGTGACCTGGTATATAACTGGTAGTTCCCGTGGAAAGTGTATGTGCTTTTGAGTTGTTTCAATACACTCTATTGATGCCTCTTGATCTGTAGACGCAGTTTGCAAACATTCATAATTGTTTTTCAGCCTATCAATTATCTTTTTGTAAGTAACATCTTTGCCACTTTAAATTGTTTATTTTTAATGTCTCTAAACTAAATTCATTTCCGAACGTTTTCAATATGTTTCCACTATTTTCTTCACCATATTTGGCCCAATGTTTTTAGACACTCAACGACTTTCTCATAAGTGTCATTTGAAGGTTGGGAAACCCATTTGTTGTGACCAAATCGAGTGATGTACATTCAAAGTTCCCACAAAAGTGTCAATTTCTAGAATGTCATCAAAATGTAAAATATGTTCATCTTCAATAGGAATAACAGCTATTCATGGGCATGATTTCTGAAGTTCGTGAAAAAATTAAGCAAAACTAGATACATCGGTTCCATGCGCCACAATAGCATCAGCATTCCTTTTCAGGCAACCTCTGATTCCATCTGGTATTCCAGCCTCATAGTAATACCAGTGGATTGTGTGAGCTTGAAACATTTTGGAAAGCTGTGTTTTTATTAAAAAGCACATTTTTTGTTTCGTTACTGTGTTGCTACGCTGTCACTCAACTAATTAACTTCATTAAGGGCTGGGTTACGTTTTTTAACATGTTTTGATATGGATTTTAAGTGTGCAAAAATGGCAGATGGATCATGCCTAAGATTGTCTGAAACTGTGCAAAAACACTTAGACTTCATGGTTTTAGAATTGTTACATAAGTAATAGATGACTACAGTGTGCATCATAATCACTATGATGCAGAAAGCATAGTGATTATGATGCACACTTACAGTCTTTACAATCTCTTTTTAAACATTGTTCCTTTAAATTTTCATTGTCATAGCTTATAGACATACAAACTGCTTTAGGAGAATTTTCTTTGATTGCATTGTTGTGATATAGTTTTGATACAAGAATATTGATACTCTCATGAATTGTACATAGACATGTCTCCCTATCAGTAACATTTCACTTAACTATCCAAAAGGGACGAAGTTTACAAAATGTTGCACAGCTTAACTTCAATGGGCTTTCCGAAGAAAATAGATTTCAATAAGGAATCAATTAGATACCACTTTTGCATTTTAATGTGTTTGAATGTGATTTTGTCTTTTTTACCCGAGCACATACGACTGTAATCGTCTTTTTCTAAAACCTTTTTAATACAATGTTTCTCTTTTTAATATCGCTTTAGTTTTTGTACATTGTAGACAGCTCTATTTTTGACTACATTCCGAATCATCTAAGGAAAAAATTGCTTGCCTACTTTTTAGACATAAGTTTATATTTTTTACCACTTTCCCTGCTACACTGACAATACCTTTTTTAAATTTGTTTTTGTCATTAAAGTTCTCTTTTAATTGTTTGATTACAACTTTTCCATATATATATATTTTTTTAAATAGCAGGTGAAAACTTTTGACCTCTTAGATTTTGTTCTACATTCTTCACTGGGTAGTCTAGTTTAGATTTGTGTAGTCTTTGAGATCTTTTTTGTATTTTTCAATTTTTTCTGAGCCTGTGCCTGCTTTTCTTCAAATACTTAAATTTTTTTCTCATTTCCCGTCTATTCTTTCCTCTTTTATTTCTGTACATAACTTCCCTGCTTGTTGAAGGTGGAGGACCTGGTAACTCTATATTATTTGGACTGGGAGGATGAGTGTTTTCTAGGAAAATTCTTTCTTTTTCCATTTCTTTCTTCTTTAATTCGTATCACTTCTTACTGTGCTTTCTCCAATATTTCCTGATATACCCATATATAAATAATGATCCAAATGTCTCTCTTTTACCTTACTTCTCTTTTTTTATTTCTTCTAAGAATGAAAATTTCTTATAGTGTGTTGGTCACCACTTTTGAAAGTCTAAAACATCTTCTGTTTCTATCAGGTCGACAGAAAACTTGCCTTGTTCTGAAGACTGACCTATTTTTTCTGTAATTTCATTTGAGGTGTAATACCGATCACACTTCCTAAGTTTCCGTTTAATCAGGCCAAATACCCGATCACACAGTAAGTAAAAATGTCCTCTTATTGCTAGTCTATAAACAATCTTTTTTAATATTCCACTGTCTGTTTAAAACTGTAAAAACCTAATCATAGTATGATTTTTGTTTTCACCTGTACAGTTTTCAAAATACAGGTACAATTCATCAATGTGTGTAGGTACATTAGCAAATGTATTTCATTCTAAAATAGCACACTTCGTTGCATCCATTTCCTGCAACTCCCAGGTAATAAAGGTAAAACGTTACTGCGTTATTGCAGCTGTTGGGAATACCAAATGGATATACTGACAGCTGCCTAAGATAATACACATCTTGTACAGGAATTGTGGACTTTTTGCCATGTAGTCGAAGCACAAAAGTAAAGCTTTTTCATGCGCTGCACAATATTCTTTAGTCTCTCGAAGCGATTTATAAAATTTATTGCTTCGCTTCTTGTGAACAAGCAACAGAGCTACAGCTACTCTCTTTGCTGTTTCATTGGGCTGTGATTTTTTAACTCGATTATTGAGCATTTCACACTCACAGCACATGTCGAACTGGGGTCTTCTAAATTTGTAATTATAGTGTTATTT
>JAQJVL010007787.1:0-22340 GCA_035578905.1 Stictocephala bisonia
GAATTAAGTAGGTCTAGTGCAATAATAAATATGTTAGACGAACTAAATGAACAACCAGACTTTGAGAGTGAAGATGACTCTGAGTAAATCATCTTTTCATTGCTCCAGAATGTAAATATTTTTACATAAGATATATTTTTTAATTAATTATTTTAGTTTTTTATTGATTGTCATTGTTATATTTTGTGAGCTGAAAACATTTTGAGTTGTAAAAGTGAAATAACACTACATGTTACAATGAAATGTGTAACTTGTCATGTATTAGTGATTTTTTACATGGGACAATTTTCCATTTTTTACTCTTAACTGAATGTTTCTAAGAAGATAACCTATAACATGTACATATTTTTGTGTTTATTATTAAGTTTTCTACAGTGTGTCTATCTTGGATTTTCATTTTATGACTTTTGTGAACTGATATATGAACTCAAATTGAAAAAATTGTCTTCTTTGTAAAGAATAACATCCAGCAATAGTTTACCATGAAAAGATAAGTCCTGTATAAGTATTTTTTCTTATTCTATGATTTTTTTCTGAAAATAATGATATGTAATATGTACCATTTTCATTAGGTTTGCAGCATTTAAAAAAATATTTTATATATAGTTGCAAACATGCTGAAAAACGCCTAGCACTCAAGAAAGTTCAACTCAGCACCTGGAGGGTTAAATACATTATTTTATGTTTGTACCTTACATTCCAACTCAAATAAGACAGTTGAAATAAAATAATTAATTAATTTGACAGATTAAATTGTTTTATTTTTAATATTTGGAAAGCAAACTGTATGCAGATAAGCTAACATGCTTAGTTTCCTAAAATTATAGTCAAAGGATTTCAAATGATTTTCTTCAGTTATCGTAAATAGTAAAATAATAACTGTATTGAAAGATGTTTCTGAAATGGCAGGAATGCAGGTGCTGTCCCTACATGTCCTTACAAGTCAAGGTTGTTGTAAGCAAAACACTGAGAACAATGAAGGTATATTTTGAGAATCATGTATAAACCTAATGTTTTCATCCACAATTATATTTATATTATATTCCTGAGCTTTTAATTTAGAAGTAAAATATTAAATTATGGAGTACAAACTGTTTATGTCAAATCAAGTTTATTTGACCAAGATTATAATGTGACCACTAATTCATACACAACAGATGCAGATGTAAATTTTAGTATGAACTTATATTTTTTAGTTCTTGACCTTTTGCGCTCCATAGACGACTGAGTCCACCTTCGCTATTTTCCTGTTCCACTCTATAGGCGGACTCAGTCCGACATAAGTTATCGATCTTTTATTTAATTTCCAGTTCGTTCCAGTTATTGTTTGAAGTGTCTATGGTTGCAGTGGTAATATGTACTTGTCTTTTGAGTTACTCATTTTTTTTATCATATGTGTCAAGTATGACTAACAGCATTACAAAAATTATGATGTACATAACATAAAAATAAATAAAAAAAAAAATAAAAATAACATGAAACTTCAGTTTTCTACAAAATTATAATTTGGTAAGTGAAAACGCTTTGTAATGTTTTATAAAGTAGCATATGGAAAATATAATGTTTTAGAAACCAAACAAAATAGTATTTTCTGTTCGTCAAATAAAAAAAAAAAAAAAATTGATGCTAAAACTGAATCAAAATATAAGAAATGTTTATAATTTTCTTTAAGTGTTTATATTTATATCTGAGTAAAAGGTACATAAATCACATAAAAATTTTCACCAGATTATTCTGAATAATTTGATATACAACACTTAGTACCTCCTTACATAATAGGTCATTTGAACTATATATTGAAACATATGCAAAATTGAAAAAAATTAAACGGATCTGGCAGCACAACGTGTGGCAAAGTAAATGGAATTCAAAATGTTAATTACCCAACCTGACTAAATTCCAATAACTTCTCTGACTAACAGAAGCAGTTGGACGGAACTGGACCGAAAAAAAATACCAATATATTTCCTCCGTTCGCATACGTGTATGTCCTGGATGATTTCTTAATTTTAAGATTTTTAAATAGTAGTTCCTGTGAACAGTTACTACAAACAACAAGCTCCCCAAAGGCAGCCATTATCAATCATTGATAACGTAATTCAAGTTAACACAACATATAGATCCGATCCTAATTGGAAAACAGGAGTGGAGAGATAGTTCATGGACAACCGAGTCAAATGAACTGGTCAGCTTAGTGAACTAGTTTAATTTGAAGTGAACAACAGAGCTGGGGAGACTTCAGTCAGTTGTAACCTAATCTAAAACTGTGTGAGTGAAACAGAAATGTTAGCAAGTTTCTT
Source organism: Stictocephala bisonia (assembly GCA_035578905.1). Classification (NCBI taxonomy): domain Eukaryota; kingdom Metazoa; phylum Arthropoda; class Insecta; order Hemiptera; family Membracidae; genus Stictocephala; species Stictocephala bisonia. The sequence continues at coordinate 2,301 of JAQJVL010007787.1, forward strand.
TATGACACAAGAAATGGGATTGGCGAACAGCTATTCTGAATGAACAAATAAACTAAACTATCCTCATGTAGCCAAATAAGTCTGTATATCTTTCAGTTCATTGTTTTTTAATGGAATTAATTGTAAACACTAATAAAATCAGTATAGTCAAATTAAATTGCTTTTACAATAAGTGTAATTATTTGTTTTTATCAATATTAGCAATAAAAACAGACATTTGAAGAAGGTTGTTGAACAAATTTACAAGTATAAATAATAAAGTGTCTATGAAACAAATCCCATAGCAAAACCATAAATCACTCCACCATCACTTGTACAAATCATGTTTCTTATAAAAGTTGTTACAACCTTGACTCATTATTTGTTATGTCATTTTCTCTCAGTTCATTACAGTGAACGAGCCGGTCGTGAACTAGTCTTGCAAATGAACTACTTTTACCCTTACTAATAACTAAAGCTTTCAGTAACGAGCATCAAGGTGTTATTTATAGTATTTACATCATCATTTACAGCCCATTTTTTGATGACTCATAAAATTCCTAATTTAAAAAATACCTCTTTTCGATTAAGAAATATAGAAAAACTAAAAGTACAGACAGCGTTCTCAGTTTTTGGAGAGAGAGTACCAGGTTTTATTGTGCCTAATCTATTCAATGGATTGCCAGTGGAAATCTATAATGAAATGGAATTTTGCAAATTTAAAAGGATGCTATATCAGTGGCTCATATTTGAAAATAATAACTTAATTGGTTAACTTTGCTGGACATAGACTACTATTATTCTACCTAAATCTTGTTAACTTATTTAAGCTCTTGTTATTTCAGTTCATGTTATTGTTTTTATTTCTTGTTATATAGTCTATTATTAAATATTTATGTTAGTTGAGCCTATTTTTATATTTTTAGTAGTGTTATTATCTACTATAGTCTATTTTTGTTATTTATGTTAATATTGTTGAAAACATCGACAATTAATCATTGTTACTTTCTTTACAAGTGATATATTTTTATTACTGATTAGTTAAATTATATTTTAAATGATAGCTAGTAAAGTATTTTGGGGCCTAACTATTATAAATTTATGAAATACTGTTAGTCTATACAGATTTTGGCAAAGCCAAACCATATATTATATTTTCTGATGTACAATCAACCTCAATGGGCTGCTTCAAATCTTTTGTGTTATTTTTCATGAACAAGCACACTTGTTTTGCAGTATTAATTTTTAAAATTTATATGGTTATAAATAACCTATAGTAGTAGGTACTGATAATATTTGTGAAATTAATTTTAAGAATGTGGCCTAGTAGGTTATACTGGAAGTTATCATCATAGTACTTTGTAATTATGAATAATTTTAATTGAATGTGCTTAATTGTTATCCCCTTAAATTTCACTATTAACTACTTATAAAGCTGACTAGGAAATTACTTTGTATAATTTATGGTGATATTTCACTGACCTACAGTTGGGATGCAACGTTCTTCTTTTTTACTACCACAAATTGTTTGGTCACTCACCAAAAATAAAATTGTTTGTACAGCTAATTAAAGATATGACAGTCTATCTGACTGCATAAATATTATGTACTATAAGTTCATATAGTATTATGTACTATAAGTTCATATAGAATGGGTTTTTTTCTCAGTAAATTTAGTGGAATTGTGTTTTTTTTTTTTTGTATTTACTTTTAAATATTAGTGTAAGTTGTTAATACTGGAGTTAATTCAATTCATTATTAGATACATATAATTTTTATTAAATGTATACTGTTAGTGTACTTACATTCAACAAAACGCATCACTACTTATCAATTTGGTTCGTGAATAGTACTGACTGCCTTAGTTTTCAGTTTTTTTATTAGTTTGGAGTTATTGTATTAGTAAACTACACACTTATAACACCACAACTACGAAGTTAGTTAAAAGCTGGATTACATATAACACCAAACACTTAGAAACACAATAGCAACACTGAATATATTCCATAGTACATAACAATTAATACATAATATTGGGGTAGTGTTAGTACTGTAAGAATCACATTACAAATGAGAACTTTTGGGATTATCAGTTGAATAGGTTAATAATTAAGCTGATTTATTGTTTATTTCATAATTGAAAATTGTTCAATACAGAAAAAACATGTAAGCTTGGAGCATATAGTGCACATGGTTGAAGCTGATACTGAACTGACTAGTTATGCTAACTGCTAACTGAACTGACTAAGCAGATGCTAGTTTGAGAACATGTTAAATCACATATGGCAGAGAAACCTGTTTTTGAGTTGGGGTAAGGGAAGTTAATCAGCTCCACCCATTCTTCATGAAATGTACAAAGGCACCATCTTTGGGAACAACCTTTTTATAAATCCATTCATAGTACTTGTTATTATAAACTATCTATATAATATCAGTTAACTTGTTTAAGTTTGCCACTTATACACTAGGTGCCACCCACCAATTGCCATTGTTTCTAATACAATTATTGATAAGAATATGTTAAATTTATTATATTACTATGTACTAATTTATTTGATGTATTACATGTTACAGTTAAGATGGACCCCGCTGACAAGTATTATTTTGTTACTTAGCGGGGCCACAATTATGTAAAAATTTTGGAATAAACTTATTCTATTCTAAACATTTCACATCTCAGTAGTCATTGAGGATGCCACATCACAGCATGGGCAAAACATTTGGTGATGTAAATAAAACCTTGACGCAGTCGTTACCGAACACTTTAGGTAATAGTAATGACACCTGCCGCTATTCTCAGTTTAGTCACTGTGCAAATAATAGTCTGATTTACCAAAATATTTAAGAGTTTTTTATTAGAATTCTCCTTTATTTAATTACAGCATTGGACCATCAAACTAGATTAGCAAGAATTTATTGATTTATAAGAACTGACGTTTGTTTTCAGGAATGTACCAACATTTTTTCAAGTGGCGGAGGGTCATCATTTGCTGAGATGGCAAAGATACCGTTTCTAGGCAAGTTACCAATAGACCCAAAAGTTACAGGTGTGCCAATGCAAAGCGAACTGCAAAGGAATCCATCGTCCACTACTGCTGAAGTGTTCAGGAATCTTGTGAAGATTGTTGTTAAGACAGATAGCACCGGCAGTGTCAAGAATCTATAACTCATATATAATAAACCTTATGTTTATAGCAGCAATTGTTAAGTAGATTTAAAAAAAATTACACTATTTTTTTAACAAATAGTCTATTCACACCCTTCTTATTAATTTAGAATAAACAGTTCTTTACCAATACATAGTTACAATCTTGCCCTGATAGTATCACGAATCTTAAATTAATTTCTTAATTGTTTAATTCAGATAATAGGTCTATTTAATGTTGAAGACATTTTTACGTTAGATGCAACAACCAAATTGTTACAATTTGACTGTGTAAGTCAAACTGATTTTGTTCAAAATAACCGTACATAATTTTCTGTCGCTGATTCTGAAAGAACTTGCCTAGGTAGAAAATAAATATTTGTAGAAATGTTATTGTAGTAGTCCAGAAATTTAAAATCGTACCACATAAAAAGGGGAGTGGCAATAGCTTTTGTCAGTAATCTAGTATTGTTACTATTTCATTTAATTAAATTGACTCATATATTACAAAATTTGATAAAAATAAGGAGATAGTGAAAATATAATGATTTAAGACAAAATTGAAAATACCTATAGCCATTTTTTACCAATTCCATCCTATTTGTTGCATCGTCAAAAAAAATTTAACATTTATACTAAGAAATTGGTGTTGTAGTAATTTGATAGTGGCTGTTGTTTATTCATTCATTATTCATCTCTAAGACGCCGATCGTAGAGATATGGGCGAATATGAGGAGTGAATGAGTGTGATGAGTGTAGATGTACGAGTGTAGTCATTGTTACTATCTGAGTTCGGCGTAGCTCAGAAAGGACTATTTATTAATATCCCAATAGCCAGGGCAACTATGGGACCTACAGCTTTACGTGGAATCCGAACCACGTAGTGTTGGTCTGATTTTCAGCTAACTGACAAGTCTGACACTCAGTTCTCTCCCCTACACAACATCCAAACCTTGACTACCATTCAACACGGACACTCCAGACTTCTCTAGTAGTGTCTACGTTGATGACAACCATTGAGCGGACGCTGTGTCGGTGTTGAGAGGACCGAGCATCCAACCTATCGCCTACAATCTCCCAAACACTTTGTCCCCAAGTAGCTGAGTTACAACACTGCGCCACCAGTGCCGACTAAGTGATATTTACTGATGTTTCCAGTTTAATTTAATTATGTAGGAATAAAAGGAATATACAAGTTTAGTTTTATTTCCCATAAATTTTTGTAGCATTCTGTATATATCATTGTGTAAGCCTGCCTTAATCAAAATAAAACATTGGAATAATCTATATTTATAAAAGCCAAATACCAATCACTCACTGATCACTATTTCTCGAAAACCACCCAACTGCAGAGGCTGAAATTTTGTAGGATGATTTGTCCTATATTGTAGGCATGCAATAAGAAAGGACTGCAAAATTCTTCGTAGTTCTGAAATGGCAGATTTTTTTACCGCCAAAACTGCCCCAATGTATTTCTTATAGGAAAATCACAAAAAAAATAGTATTTCTAACCTAACTTGAGGAAAATTTCAAGTAGAAGTTTCAAACCTTCACAGTTCTACACACCTTATATATTAATTTCAGCTTAAAATCTTAAAAATTTGGGTTAGCGGGGGCCTAAAAACAGAAATTTTTTAAATGTAGTTTTTTAATATTGATGCTATCTACTCAAGTGGGGTATCAATTAAAGCTATTTTTCTCCCGAATCCAAATATAGCATAGGGTTTAGAAAAGGGTTAGTAGAGTGCCTAGATGAGGCCGCAGGCCGAGTTTCACAAAGGAGTTAAAGGTAGAGTTCCCAGGCAAGGTCGCTGGCCAAGCTCTCCCCACGAGCGTAGCAAGTGAATACGGGGTTGGCATGCGAAGCTTTTTTCTGTATATATTCTGAACATCTTAAAAATTTAGGATCTAATAGTCTAAGAGTTATTTCTAACAATCTGAGAATATATTATACTAAGCATATTTATAAATTTTAGAAATTATTTATTACTGATTAATTGAAACTGCCTAATAATACGAGGGGCATCCAAAAAGTATGTTTCCCTATCTTAAAAAAAGACAGTTAATTTTTATTTAAACTACAAAGTTATTTATTTCATTTTATACAGAATTTAAACTATTTTTCAACGTATCCCATTTTAATTTTAGTATTTTTGGTATCTTCCAAGATGATCTGTATCACAAGTTGTGGATACAGATGGCAATTACTTAGAACAAGGTCCAGAGAATCCTTATTTATTTCAATTTCCTATCCTTATTTCAAAAATTTTTACTTTAATGGAACTTTTGAAATTTTCGACTTTTCCCAAAATTATTGACTTGTCAAAATTTTTGACTTTATAAAAATGTTCCGACTTTTCACACACGCACACACTTGAAAATTGAAAAAATTTCCTTGGGGTGTTCAAAAATCTCCCAACAAAACTCTGTTAAAACATCTTGTGTTTTTTTTTTTAGCAGCGTGAGTTCAGGCATTGTCATGGAACAACAAAACTTTGTAGTACCAAAGCCCACATCACTTGTTCTGAATGGCGGACGAAGTCCTTGAGTACTTCGCAGTACTGTAGGGCATTGATTGGTTTTTCACGGGACATATAGTCAACAAGCAATATCTCTTTCCAGCCCCCAAAAAACTGTGGCCATCACTTCTCCTTTTAAAGGAGCTTTCTCTCCTTTCTTTTCATATACCATACTTTGGCATTTGGATCCAGGAGTCGAATGGTGCATCCAAGTTTCATCTTTAGTGACTACTCTTGAAAAAAGCTACACTTTCATTTTCAAACACCTGCAAAAATGTTTGAGCAGCTGTACAACTGGTGGCAACCCTTAATGTTGACTCTAAGGCGACTGAACCTTAACTAATCAAGCGTGTGCATCCCAGTTGCCAAACTGGTTCTCAGCTACAATACTCTTGTACCCTGCAGCTGTTAGAGTTGTACTTGATGTGAGTAATAAAGACGGGAAACGTACTTTTTTGATACCCCTCACGATAATTATTTCACTCATATGAAGTATGGAATCTTTTTTATTATTTAGTATATATATACACCAAAGCAAGTTTTAATTAATCTAGAAACTTTAAGGAACAAGGGTCTAAAAACCCTTCGGCAAATTTTTAAGTAAACCTACCAACATTTTAATCCACAGGATTTTTTTTTTTTTATGAAGCAAAAGTGCTAACCACCAGGCTAGCAGAAGCCTTAATTATAGGGTGGATTATCCGCTAGCAAAAAATCATGCCAAACTCTTCCTAGTGAAAGCTGCAGAGATGCATTCAAGAACCTATGTATTCTAACAGTGGCCTCAATTAACATTAGTGATATCATATCTTATGCCCTAAAGCAGAAACTACTGTCGGCACAGAAATTATGTGTACCTAGTTTGAAGGTTGTTTACCAAGTGTCCCAACGAAAAATCCAATCACACCATTGATTTTTATATTTTTTCTATAATACCTCTTACATATGTGGAATTGTAATTGTAGGGAGAGGTTCAGTATTTTCGTTTCTTTTGGGTTGGATGTTATTTTTTAATTTATCCTTTTCTATTATTTTCTTGGATAGTTGTTATTTATGAAAAATGTTCTTGTTCTTTAATTTTGTCTTCATATTTTATTACTAAATTTTCTATTTTATTTTAAAATAAACTGAATCCTGCCAAGTTTTATATGTTGAGGGCGATTTGAAAAATAATTCATATGTTGTCCACTTAACGGTTTTTATGTTATAAAGATGTAAAGAGTACCATTAGTAAATTTTAGAAACATATACTTACCATTGGTTAAAGAAGAAATTGAACATAAGAATATAAAACAGAAAATTGGACACTATCAATGTTTGTACAATATTTTAAAAAATGTATTCTTTTATCAAACCAAACATATTTCATCAAGAATATAAAACAGAAAATTGGACACTATCAATGTTTGACAGGAATCATACTAAACAATAAAATATGATCAAAATAAAACATTTATTTACAATTGTACAGATTATTTACAAATAAAAGGTAAATGGTATAATTTTAAGACATTGTGAGAACAGTATTTAGTAGAATATGCTTTTCTCAAAACCTTATTAAAAAAAATTGTAATATTATTCTAATAATAAAATCAATACCGTAAAATGGGGTGAATAGTAACAAAACTCCTCCATCCTCCATCAAATATAATTAATTACGACGAAACTAACTTATCAGATGATCCGGGCAGAAGTAAAATAATAGCTAGACGAGGATGTAAATATCCTGAAAGGGTGATGAACTCTACTAAAAGCTCAATCTCAGTGATGTTTTCTGCTACTGGTGATGGTCACATTTTGCCCCCTTATGTTGTATACAAAGCCCTAAACTTGTATGAAAGTTGGAGAGAGGGCGGTCCTGAGGGATCTAGGTATAATAGGACCAAAAGTGGTTGGTTCGACAACTTCTGTTTTTCAGATTATATCGAAACCATCATACTTCCATTTTTTAGACGTGTTATGACGGTAAAAAATACTTGATAGGAGACAACTTAGCTAGTTACCTGTCACTTGATATCATACAAATGTGTTCAGAGAACAATGTTCATTTCATATTCCTACCAAAAAACTCGACGCATCTAACACAGCCGTTAGATGTGGCATTTTTTCGGCCAATGAAAATTGCGTGGCGGGCAATTATTGCTGATTGGAAAAAAGGGCCTGGCAGATACGAAGTCACTATACAAAAGAGTAAGTTCCCTAGTTTACTAAAAAAACTATGTGAAGTGTGTAAATCAGAGAATATAATTGCTGGTTTTAGAAAATGTGGTATTGTGCCCCTTTGTCGCAATCAAGTACTAAAGATGTTACCATCTCTAGATGACTCAGGAGCCACAACTCCAACAGCCACAACTCCAAAAGCCACAACTCCTGTCGCTGCTATTGACGACACTTTCAAAGAACTCCTGAAAACTCTCAGACAACCAGAAGCAACTGCACCTCGCAAAAAACGTGTGAAAGTTTCTGTTGAGCCTGGAAAAAGTGTTTCTTTGGCAGATTTTTCAATTCCAGAAGATCCAGATCAGGTTGAACCTGCCGGTGGTGCTAGTACAAGCATTGAGAATGGGAGTGCCAGTAAGCCTAAAATAAAACAAGCAAGTCAAAAACCAAATGTGGTAAAGCAAGAAAACGTAAAAATGTTAATTCCTCATCATCTGAAGAAGAGTCAGAGTACTCTCTCCAAGATAGTGATGCAGAAATTATTCTATCTGACTCCGAAGAATCTGATGTGGTAAACTATGCTCAAGAACTTGATAGTAACCTCCAGGTTGATGATTTTGCAATTGTGAAAGTATATGGGAAAACTAAAAATGTGTTTCGAATGTACATTAGCAAAATCTCTCGTCTTGAAGACAACGGTTATGTTGGACTTTTTTACAAGAAATCAGTTTCCAACAACACATTTTCACCAAATGAAGAAGAATTCTTTTTCCTGAAGGACGATGTAATGAAGAAACTCATGCCGCCAGTTGAAGCATCTAAGTCTTCCTCTCGCATGAAATCAAGCTTCAGTTTCCTTGATGACCTCAGCAACTTTACTATCTATTAATTAAATTAACTTGACTAGCAATGATTCATTTTGTCATTTATAATATGATATTTGGTCATTTATAATTTGAAATTTACATTACATAATTTTTTTTATCAAAACCAGTGTTGTTTCTTTTCACCCCATAACAGTACTGACTGTTTCTTTTAGCTCTACAAGTTCTGCAGTTGAAATATACTTGCAAAACAATGCCTGTTTCTATTCACCCCACTCGATGGGGTGAATAGAAACAACATGTTTTTATTTTTTCCTTATACTTAAAAGAAAAACAATAGTGTAGGCTTGTAGAGGACTGCAAGACCCATAAACCAAGGTATGTTTCAAATCATTATATCTCTTAATACTTTACGATATTTATGTTCAAAGTTATAAACCGTTTCTATTCACCCCATTTTACGGTAGTTCACTTATTTATTAAATAACAAATTACAGCAATTTTAACATTTAATCTAAACTACTTGAAATAAGCAAAACTTTCTGTTACAAAAATAAAATTCACATACTAGTACTCGTATATCAAGTTATTTAGTACTAAAAAAACTGTAAACACAGTATGCAGTAAAATTACTTTAAAAACTATAATTACATTCAAATATGATCAATGTTAGTTCTTAAGATGCTTTCATAGAGTATTTAGTATTGATCTGTGACAATTTGCAAAAGGTTGACATTTGAGAATCAGCTAAGAATGATGTGCTTATTATTTAGAGTTAGAAGCTATTGTGAAGAAGGGGAATTATTCTTTTAGAGTTCTACTAGTTAGAGCCCGTGGCCGAGAGTGGTCTAAGGCATCAGAACTGAGACTGAGCTTGAGATAAAGCTTCGAATCCTGTCTATGACTGGAAGTTTTAATCAGTAAAGTTTACCTTGCACTGTACTGGTTCACCCCCTTACTCTGTCTGAATAAGTTCCTCCCACAGATCAATAGTCTTTGGGGAATGGTTAAATCCATTTTTGATTTAAAAATCCCCCTATAAAAGAAATAAAGCAAATAATTACGAAATTGGCACAACCCAGGAATGGTTGAAACTATTTTTTTCCACTAAAAATGTTTTAACCACAATTTATAAATAAAGGAAAAAGAAAAAAATCACATACTTATTACCTGTCTTCAGTTTGGTTCACACAGTGCAAACATGTTCAAATATAAATTTGTAACACTTATGAATCTGATTTAATTCATTTTTTTTGCCAATCAACAAGGAACATCTAAGTTAACGCCTAGATCTAAGACAAATACTGAATATATATGTGCAAATCAGGTACATGTTTTGAAACCACGGGAGTGTTAATCTACCGCTGGACAGAAATAAGACACAGAGAGCAGTGCTTTTTATTTGAAATCAGTCAAATTTGAACAAATCTATAGATATGTTGGTGGTAAAATCAAACTGATATCAATTGCAGCACTGCTCTTACTCTTTATGGAAAATAAAATAAATCATTCAACAATATCATTATTTAACCCTCATAGCAGCAACTATGTTCTTGGCTGTTTTTGTTTAGTTTGCAAACTTTTATTAAACATTCATTAAAAAATAGTAAAATGTAATAAACCTAGTTATGTTATATGCACTCAAAATTAACTAGAGAATCATATAAGGCTCAGAGTTGGGCACATATACTATGTGTGTAATTTTTGTTATAACTTGAAATTTATAAAAAATCACCCATAAAAAATAAGAAGGTGGGAGGTAAGCCTAGGAAAGAATATATTTATAAATTCAAAGTGTAGCAAATTTTATATAGTTTTAGGAAATATGAAAAATATACGGATATATATATACATAAAAAAATTGTGTTACATAATCTCTGTAATTTTGTTTTGTAAAACACAAAATTCATTATCATGGAGATCATTGCATACAAAAATTAATTTTCTGTAAAAACCACAGAGTTGTAATCTTATTATCTAAAACGAGCCACTTCTGGATGAACTTTTTTTGGCTCTGGAGGATTTTTAAATTTTAACTGGGGTTTTTGACCACGAGAAATCGATTGGCACCGGTCTCAACCCTGGGAAAATTCTGATTTATGCCCCAGGGGCTCCTAGACTTCCCGCGTGTCACGGTGAGGCTGCACAGTAAATAGTAAGCAAGTTATCTATCACTTATCAGCTGTAATTGTAACTATGGGAATTAGAACAGTATTTTTGTGTTCATTTTTGCCATTTAACACATGTGTCTTAACGGGAGATGTGTTCGATACCTACCGTTTTCTTTTCTAGGTCTGGTTTTTGTGTGTATCCCTATAGTTACTTATTAGTATAATCACAGTAGATGTTTTATACTGTGGTATAACGTTATTTATTTTGCAATTTGCAAAATAAGGTTAACCCTTATAAAATCAGTGTTGTTTGCCTGATCTAACGTCCCGTGTTATGAACTTCTAGCAGAAAAAACAATATAGAACCATTATCGACTTTTAGCAGAAAGTGGGCTATCAAACTATAGGTATTTATCTCATAAATCTCATTATACCATTACTTAAAGATATTTTTCTCTTAAGGTTTTAGAAAAGACAATGTTTATGGGCTCCACTGCCCCAAAAACCAAAATTCAGTCATATTGCTTAAGAATCCTGGCGAGGCAGTAGAATGATCTTCCATACCAGGCAACATGACGAGATCCACAAATGGGACTGTAGCAGATTGCCTTGGTGAGGCCACAGGTCGAACATTACCTTGCGGGGCCGTAGGCCGAGTTCCACAAAGGGGCTAAAGGTAAACGCGGAAGACCTCCAAAACAAAATGTTATTAATAACCTACAGCTACAAACAATCCTCAGAATCCTCTGTGAGATATGAATGCTACCTTGTCCTGTACGTGTGTGGGTGGGCGGGTGGGTCAATGCCACTGTACGTGTGTGGGTGGGCGAGTGGGTCAATATCACTGTACGTGTGTGGGTGGGCGGGTGGGTCAATGCCATTGTACGTGTGTGGGTGAGCGGGTGGGTTAATGCGACTGTACGTGGACGGGTGGGTCAATACCACTGTACGTATATGGGTGGGCGGGTTTGTCAATATCACTGTACGTGAGTGGGTGGGCGGGTGGGTCAATGCCACTGTACATGTGTGGGTGGGCGAGTGGGTCAATATCACTGTACGTGTGTGGGTGGACAGGTGGGTCAATGCCATTGTACGTGTGTGGGTGAGCGGATGGGTTAATGCCACTGTACGTGGACGGGTGGGTCAATACCACTGTACGTGTATGGGTGGGCGGGTGGGTCAATATCACTGTACGTGAGTGGGTGGGCGGGTGGGTCAATGTCACTGTACATGTGTGGGTGGGCGAGTGGGTCAATATCACTGTACGTGTGTGGGTGGGTGGGTGGGTCAATGCCATTGTACGTGTGTGGGTGAGTGGATGGGTTAATGCCACTGTACATGTGTGGGTGGGCGAGTGGGTCAATGCCATTGTACATGTGTGGGTGGGCGAGTGGGTCAATATCACTGTACGTGTGTGGGTGGGCGAGTGGGTCAATGCCATTGTACATGTGTGGGTGGGCGAGTGGGTCAATATCACTGTACGTGTGTGGGTGGGCGAGTGGGTCAATGCCATTGTACGTGTGTGGGTGAGTGGATGGGTTAATGCCACTGTACGTGGACGGGTGGGTCAATACCACTGTGGAGGGACTTATGGATTGTGGAGGGCATTTTCTAAGGTTCGAATCTCCAAGCGTAGCCGGTGGTATACCTTTCATTCTTATCATAATTAAACATAAACAAAAATTCAACCGAGCAAAGCTCTGTCTCTTGGTACTTAGTCTTAAAACTAACACATTACTAATATAATCCAAATAATTTTGCTGTACTTTGGCTTTTAAGTATAATAAACAAGGTGAATTTATTAAATTTGTTATACTTAATTGGTCAAATTAATCATATTATAATATTAGTTACACTCCAATTTGCAATAACTTTACTTTAAACAGTTTAATGTGAAACCACCTTCTAAAAACACTTAAAAATAAAGAAGGTTTCCATTATAAACATTTATTATTGTTTATTTTCTAACTGACTGATTCTATGACATGGAAAAAACTGAACATTTAAGGGCTCATCACTCTTTGGCATTAGCCAATGACTTAGTGTTTGTTACCACTCTTTATCAATGACAACACATTGATGCAACAGTCGAAATATTAGACATCTTTAAATGATTGAATTGGTAAATAAATCATATCAAAACTATCAACATGTACATTATAATAATAAATTATTACATCCCATGTGCAGCGAAACCGACAGAGAAACGCAGAAGACTGTGTTTAGCACACAACCTTAACCAACAGAAATACAAAAGCCACTGCTATTAGGGTCAAATATGATTTATCAATAGATTTACAGGCTATAATATTCACATAAATTCATGTTTAAATGTATATAGGCTACTTAGCTAAGAAATGCATATTGTTATGAAAACATGTCTTGCCATTTTAGATAAACATCTGTCTCTGAACATAGATAAATAATTAAATATGTACAAACAGGAGAGAGATTAGAAATTCAGTTTAAACTATATATTTAATAGCCATCCGTATCATATTTTGGTTTATCAAACAACAGTACCAAATTACGCCTACTCTATCTACATTAATAGACAAAATAAATTAATTACAGTATAGACAAAGTGGATTATTTATTACTATGAAATTAGTTTTATAATATCAGTACCATTTTTATTCATCCTTTTGTATTATAATAGTCAATAATGCATTTATTTCCTTTACTTAAAATGATTGTGTCAGTAAAGTAATGACACACAACATAATCAAAACTTTGAATATTTAAAATTTTATCTTATCAATGTAAGATCCAAATATTACAGACACACTATATAGTACTGGGGGAGTGGGCTCAATACAATCATCTCTGTTATGGTGAGTCAATACCAGTATATATGTGAACGATAAGAGAGCTTTTACAAAAAGTCACAGGCAATTTTGGTGTCTAAAGTGTCAACTGTTAGTGAGTGGATGAAAATTAAAAATAAATTGGAAGAGCGTGCTTAAAAATTAACAATAACGAAGAGTCCCAGGTAATTTTAATGTCAGAGTGTCAACTTTTAGTGAGTAAATTAAAAATAAATTTGAAGAGCGTGCTTAAAAACTAACACAAAAAAACATTTAAAAATTAACAAAGATCATTAATTCAGAAAATTAATGATTATGGATTAATGGATTAATTCGGAAAAATGGTTGAGGCAGGCATGCAATTGAAGGCTAGTTTTGATTGGTTAGAGAATTGGAAAAATAGGTAAGGCGAGCGTCAATTCAAGTTTGTAGGGAAAAGTGATTTACCAATGTTGATGCAGTGGACTTTTTTTTTAAAGCAGAAATTGATGAATTTTTAAAGGACCACACAACAGATCAAGTTTGTAATCCCTACAAGACAGGTTTTAACTTTGAAATGGTGCAAAAAATCCATTCCTTTTAAAAATGTAAACACATACAGAAAGTTACCAAACTTGTGTTTTATATAACCCAAAGGTGTATATTTTTACTTAATAACCTTCACTTTTTTACATCAAGTTACAGAAACAAAGAAATTACTGAAATTTAGATCATCTGAAATGCCCTCTACCCTTTTATTTTGGATAGCAGAGGTTGAACTGTATGTCAGGCCAAGCACCCTTGAGTGGAATCAGCCATGAACATTAGTTTTAAGATAGCAGCTATCATTTATTTATTACCTATACATGAGCGTGATTTCCAAAATATGATCACAGTTTTTGTTACAATTTAATTTTTAATTAGCATATTATGTAGAGGTAGAGAGGTAATGTACCACAAAATCAAATGTATTACAAAATAATAGGAGTGTGTGAGTAGTCATTTTTGAGTTCGAGCCGAGTCGAGTCGTTTTTTTTTTTTTTTTTTTCAAGTATCGAGTATTTTTGAGAAAGTATTTACAACAGGATTTTCTGTTCACCAAAGACAACTATAAAAGGCAGACACCATCCCAAGCCTATGTCAAGTTTTGCCAGATTCGTAAATACATACATCTAAACTGAATACAATAATTTTGATTTGTTGTTTGTAACTGTAACATTTCATAAATAAAACTTTTTACTTCTTGCCTTCCTACATTTTTATGTGGCATTGTTTTGTTTAACCTTTTTCCTTTTTTCATAACTAATATGATGTAAGAAACTAAGAAGGTATATTATATTAATTGAAACAACGTGGATTATAAAGATTTAATCTGTTCACTCATATCATAGATCAAATTTTCTATGCAAGCTAATTATACTGTTTCACAGCTGGCCGATAAGTTTATCTGGTGGTTCCGTTCAAAATGTACCGTGAAAACATAGCAAAGCTTGTTGGCAAACGCTGCATCCAACCAAACTGATGCTAAAATTCAGGCGTCGTCGCCAAATGCAGTCATTTGCTTTCAGAATAGCCTACTCTCAATGAAAAACTGATTGTGTACACGCCAAGAAGAGTGGATCTGTATTCTGTAGGTATTTAATTCAGTAATAACAATATTAAAACTAACCGGAAATGAGCTCTGAATTATATAATCAAATTTGAAAATCTAAATAACAAAGACTGTAGTTCAATCGATTGATAATAACTAAGGTAAGATTAAATCTGATATTTCGTGAAATACAACTACTCGATCAAACTTCAAGTAGTTTCGGAAGCTTCGAGCCAAGTTTGAGTAGTAAAATACTTGATCAAATACTCAAAGTTTCAAGTACTCGCACACCCCTACAAAATAAGTACAAAATGTACAAATATTATGGCGATCTATTTTGGTAAACCACACTTAACATTCTCAGACTAGAGGGATTCACAAAGGAATCATTTTGAGAGAGTGAAACATATTTTTTTTGTTAGATTTTCACTTGTTTTTTATTTAGTTTTGCACATTACAAAAACTAAGTTTATTTAATTAGTGT
This sequence comes from Stictocephala bisonia, assembly GCA_035578905.1. Taxonomy (NCBI): domain Eukaryota; kingdom Metazoa; phylum Arthropoda; class Insecta; order Hemiptera; family Membracidae; genus Stictocephala; species Stictocephala bisonia. Next base: position 17,900 of record JAQJVL010007787.1, read on the forward strand.
GAAAAACACCAAAAATAAGTGTTACTTCTCATTCTCATATTTCTAAAAAAGATTGAGATAGCAAAATATTCTGGCAGTGCCACATTATAAAAATATATTTGTATTTGCTATACTATATGCAATTAACTATATTCTGCACTATTTGCTAAAAGAGTTTTAAAAAGAACGAGGCAATTCTGTGATTCATTTATTCAGTTAACTTATAAAGATAAATACAACAAATACTCGTGAGACTTTTTACATAGATATTGACTGATGTGCGTGATTTTTGCAACCTGAGTTTCAGCATGGTAAATTTAAATTGTGAAGGATTAATAACTTAAAATTTAAGAATGAAAATGTATTAATTCAGTTTTAATAAGATTAGCAAATATATGCCATGAGCAATTTTAATAGTTAACAAGCATAACCAATTCAAACAACAAATTACTCGCAAGTAAATAAGGTACCAAAATAAAATGACAAGCTGTACACTTATTACTACATTCTTTATACTATGTCTCCTGTAAAAACAGGAATATATTACATAACTGTTATACACAAGACTTCTAGGGTTCCATAGAAACCATAGCAGATTAATTCCTAACACAAGGAATACTTATATTACGAAAATATTATTATTATCAGTGTAGTTGATAAATTCTCATACTTGCCACACTAGAACTATCACTCCATTGTTTGGACACGCGAATTAAATCAGCTGAGTTGAGAAGTCATATCCGAACCAACACAATAATTGCTTTGTTTCTCTTTTAAGTATCTTTTCAGTTCCTTTGGAAATGATAAGGCTTTTAATTCATTCTGGTTGCAGGCTACAAAAATCTGAAAAAGGAAGCAGAAAACTGATTGATAGTTTAAAACATACTAGGGAAATTATTGTTATGGGTCTGTTACTCTCTATCAAAGTTTCACTGGGTACAACAGTGCTTTTATGATGTTGGACTTGGTAAAAATGCAACTTGTACCAAATAACTTTAATGATGTACAATAGGAAAGCTGGCAAAGTGGCAAGGAGTGGATTTTCCTTACCCTTTCTGGCCTGCAAACAAAACTTCCATTCATTTAAACGCCTATTGTTAATGTCACTAAAACAGCATCCTATCACTCAGTTTCCAATTTATTTCTTCACATTTTTGTTTGTATTATTGTTTTTAAAATTTACTTTTTTCTTTGTTGAAAGGGTGTATATTGTATTTAATATGTTTGGGGTCTTCAATGGTCAAATTGTTTCTGATGGATTATTGTGAGAACATGGATGGCGTCAGGATCTTCATATTTTTAGTTTTGTTTGTTTAGGTTTCAACCTGGCAGAGTTACATCAGTTCCACCTGGGGTTTTATGAATGTTAATGAATACTAAGGTAAATATTGTTCAAAGTCATTGTCCATTTTAGGGATTAGCCGTCAGTAGCCAGCTTTCCCTGTGTTCTTCATGCCAGAAGTAAACAGGTTTGTGTCTTCTTTACGTTGTCATTTGCATAAGTGTTTTGCCTTGTTAGATTATTAAGCATAGAATGTTTGTGATTATCTTATACTGGTAGCTGTTGATTGGTCATTATTATGTTGTTTAAATTTCTTTTTGTTGGAGATAAATGCTGACTTATACAACTTTTAGCAACTTGCAGGGAAACACTAAACAATTATAGTTTTTTGTTCAATTTTATTTTTTTGCCTAATTATTGGGTTTATGTATTAAATATTCTTTCTGTTTGAGGTTGTATATAAGCTTTAGTAACAAACCTCTCCAGAGTAAAGTTTTGTGTTTAATTTCTCTTCTAATGTTAGAATATTTTGTTCCAGAAGACAATGTTTATTCTTTAGTTTTTTAATTTCAAATAATTAAGTTGGTGTGCTGGAAGAGACGGGTTCTTTATTTTCAATTGCTATTGGAAAGGGTATAATGCTTATTGTTTACAATATTTAAGCGACAAAGACTCCAAGGCGCAGTTCACTCTTAACGGACGTCAGGCAGAAACGTGGTACGGACATATGTCCCTTCCGCGCTTCAACTATGTATACATATGAGCCAATGTACACACAAGTGACGTGGCGGCCTCCCTTCTGCCATCGCCACATCCCTTCTCCGAAGCTATTGGGATATCGAGAGAGACATGTCTGTGGCGCAACCCTTAAGTAGAATTTGGAGGCGTTTTGGGTATAAATCTCTCACGCATGACAACAAATGTTCTACTATCTCCTCTAATTTTTTTGCAAATTTGTGAAGAACACTAGATCTAACATATCTTCATCCCTCTTTACTGCTATCCATGTTGTGATAAATTTTTAAACAAAACCCATTTTAAAATAAATAACTACTGCACACACATACAACTAGTTTAATGACAAATCTTCTCATGGCGACTGGATCGTGCCACTTCAGTGTGCATCGCACACGCCTTGTCTCCGCCTCGTCTGTGCCACGTCTCCGCCCGATGTCCGTTCAGTTTTAACCGAGCCTAAGGTATATAATGAAGTTTGCATTATTAAGCATTATAGTGCAACCAGGAAAATCCAAAAAAAATTAATAAGCATATTCAGAAACAAATTACTTTCCGACTAAAAATATTGGGGGAAAAAATTGGTGCTACTAGATGGAAGTAGATTTTGGGGGGGAAATCGACAAACAAATGTCTCTATTTTGAAGATCCAGGAATACTACAACAAACTTACATTCTAAAAAATCTGTCTTCTGTAAAAAAAATAAAAACTGAAATCTGGGCAACATTTTTTCATCCGTGTTCATTTGATGAAACTGCTATGAACAGCCTTAGCCAAAAAAACAGATGGCACATTGTGTAAGTATAATAAAGCAAAACTAAATAATAGAGGCTACCATCACAAAGGTAGCCTCTACTATTTCATAGAATAATAGAAATGTTCTATTATTCTATGAAATTATTATTCACTTTCCATTATTATTAAGTGGATTATAAATTATTCCATTATTATCATTATTATTCACCATATTATTCACTTTCATTTTCCAGAAGACATAATAGTTCATATAAAACCACTCTTCAACACCTTTTCTGATTCAAACTTATTAGACAAATGTAAGACTTTTATGCATAATTTTGGTTCTTATTTGCATTTCCCAAAAGTTCAGATTTAGGTACTTGTGTTACTTTTCTCAAGAACCGGAAAGTAAAAAGGTTTTAATAATGTTCTACTTTGAAAAGTTCGAGTAGTACTATTTTTTTAAAATCGTGTTAAATCCACATATTATATCAAGAATATAATTTTATTTACAATTATGTCTAAGAGGGTATTCCAACACTTTAGCCAATTCTAAGAAAAAGATACATATGTTAACATTACTGAAGATAGGGCGCAGTAACTACCTTTAGGTTAGTAGCTTATCATCAAAAAATTTCCATCTATAAATGATTGTTTAGTTCTTTCAATATTTTATACAACTTTAAAAATAATTTGTACAGAGTTTCCAAAAACACTACATGATGGCTTTTCATGGAAGTTGATAAATCATCAAATTAAAGTCTTAATTACGCAACAAAGGGATTATCACATAAATTTAACCTTGCACCCCCAATTGAAAGAAATCAAAATTTCAATTCAAAAATAAAATGAACCATACAGAATTCTGCAAATTCTACAAACCTTCATAAACAAATGACGGTGTGTTATAGGGTAGACAACTATTTTATTCACTAATGTAAACATACTGTACCTTAAGTTTGTGCACTGTCATACTCTGAATTAGTCCCTTAGCTGCTTGCATGATGCATATCCTTTTTTTATCCTAGAACATACATTTAGTTAAAATGATTGTGAATTTGTCAATTAACTTGTGGTAAGTTATGCTGATTTTATTTCAATTAAGGCAATTTGCTGCTAATAGCCCATAAACTTATCACACAAAGGCCCTGAATCACAACCGATATATATTTGTTTGTATCAATATTAAGACCTGTATTTTACCACATACACTAAAAAATGAAAGTTAACAATTTTATTTTATATTTATACTTAGGGAGCTTATGTTTCCAGGTAAATTTAGTGACATTTCACCAATCAAGTAAAAAAATAATTTACTCAATATATATTGGTTTACTTATAAGTTTTTTTTTTTTTTTTTTTTTTTTTTTTTTTTTTTTTTTTAACACTACCAGCCTTATAGGCTTCTCCTCCCTCTTACAAACTTACTCTCTCTCTCTCTCTCTCTCTCTCTCTCTCTCTCTCTCTCTCTCTCTCTCTCTCTCTCTCTCTCTCTCTCTCTCTCTCTCTCTCTCTCTCTCTCTCTCAACCTTACAACCTGAAGTCGGCCACACACTCCAGACACAATCACTGATTGACAGTTCATCTGCTCTGTTCGAAGTTACGGAACAATTTTGTCAAAACATTTGCCTTGTAACCTTTTGGCCAAACCACAACTCTGGAAAGTACATTGATTAGAGATCACATGATGTAGTTTTCATTTTCAA